>CANXYC010570223.1:0-12019 GCA_948193065.1 Aleurites moluccanus | reverse complement strand
TTTTCATCAAGTTTGACAAGTAAGAATCATGTGAACTTGATCCAAGAAGGTTGACCAAGTCACTTACATTATATATATATATATACATGGTAATCTCATGAACAAATGGTAAATTTCAGTTTTAGGATATCATAGAATTTTCAATTAATAGTCCGATAACATTATATCAAGTATACAAGAATCATATGGGTTAACATTAAGAATACTTGGTCATATCATCTCAAAGAAACGATAAACAAATACAATGTTCATACTTACCTCTACACAATTCATCCTTTAACAATTGGCTCAACCACAATCTCCTCAATTCCCTTGATTTTCTTCTCCTAAGAAATTTCCCTAAACATTCAAAATTAGGGTTTTCCTTAATCAATAATACTCAACATGATTTCTTAATATTTAACCATCTTAGAATTTATATTTTTAATTCCCAACATCAATTAATTCATCTCTTAAAGAAAAATCTGCAATTTATTTCGAATTTACTGTTTATGTTACTATTCATAACAGTCCATTAATTCTGATTTCTCCAATCATTAATTACCATTAATAGCTTCAAAATGCTTGCAATAAATTCTATATACCCATAATTAACTATTCTAACTACCAGACTTAATTAATCTAAAAGAAAATGATATTTGAAGAAAATTTACCTTATTTCTTTAAAACCGAATTTCCTGAGATAATCTGCTTGAATCTGACTATTACTGCCTGAATATATAATAATCTAGAGATCTAATGCATTAATTTTGAGTATTAATACCTTAGACAAGAAATGGAACAAATCTGAGAAGAATAGAAGAAGAACGAAGAAAAGAAGAAAGAAAATCATGGAGAAAAATCGCTACTAGCACTGGGTTAAATAAGCCACTGCCCCAAAATCCCACTCACTAGCTCACCTCGCCAACCCGCGTCGGCAATGCTACCTCGCATAAGCCAGCTCGCAATTCCCACTTCGCCAAACTGCTCCGGCAATGCCACTTCGCATATCCAGTTCGTATATGGCACCTCGCATATGTTGCCTCGCCAAACTCTCTTCGCGAACTCCTCTTCGCATATGCCGCCTCGCATATGCCACCTCGCATATGCCTCTTCGCCAACTCTCTTCGCCTATCTCCCTCTTCGCATATGCCACCTCGGCAATGTCTCTTCGCATAATGCCACCTCGCCTATTCCTCTTCGCCAAATCCTTCTTCGTACATGTCACCTCGCATATGTCTCTTCGCCTAACTCCACTTCGCATATGCCTTTTCGCCAATTGCCACCTCGGCAATCTCTCTCGCCACTTCGCTAACTCGCATTGCCGGTTCGCAAATGCCACTTTGCATTTTGCCGGCTCGCAATAACCAGCCTCTGCCCAAACTGAAACCATTGCTCGACAACTTATACTTAATCAGCTCGCAAATGAGCTACAAACATCCAAACTGCCTGATTCTTTTTGTCACTTAAAACAGACATGCAGTGGCTCAACATATCCAAAATTCAAATCACAAAGGCAACTACACAGACCATGGTGACTATCTAAAATTCATCCTGACTTATTGCCCAAAATTCATCCGAACAAACCTGAGAAATTTCACTCCCCACTGAGTTATACTTATCCAAATCTCCTGAAATTTTACAGCCAATAACACAACACATAAATGAACATTTCTCATGTTTACACTTTTGGCTCAAACTACCTCAGTCATTCCCAGAAAATTTAAATATACATAGATTTTCTGCAGAAATACCAAACCAAACAAGTCCTGCTCAAGGAGGCATAACTCCTCACACACATAGAATTTTGCCAAACCAGTTTACAGAATTAAAGATGATATATGGATCCACAACTTTTATGCTTTATACTTTAACAAATTATTTCTTTAAAATCATACAATCAGCTTCACAAAATCCTACAAACTAGAAATTTATAGATTCCTCAAACATTTAAATTTTCAATTAATTAAATCCATCAAGCATACAATTAATTAAAATGACAAAATTTGCAGATATTACAATTGAGTTGCCACTGCCCACTTTTATTCATCTACCCCTTCCCACTTGTACTCCTCTACTTCTTGCCCCTTATGCTTCCCTACCCTTGGCACTTTGTGCTCCTCTTCCCCTTGACCCTGCTACTCCTCTACCCCTTACCCTTATAGGACCTCTACCCCTAGCCACTTCATTCACATCATCCAATTCATCCCATATAACTCCTCCTGATATGAATTTCCTACTCCTACTCCCATCACCCACATCAGGCTCAGCAGCCCCAGCACCCAAACCCACATCATCCTTACCAGCCCTATCACTCATACTCACATTAGCCTTATAAGCCCCCTCACCCAAACCAACATCAGGCTCAACAGCACCCAAACCCAAACCAATATTAGCTTGAGCAGCCCTCAAACCCAAACCCCTATCATTCTTAGTAGCCCCATCACCCATACTATATCATCCTTATCAACCTTCTCACCCAAACCAACATCAGCCTGAGCAGCTCCAACACTCAAACCCACATTAGGCTGAGCAACTCCATCTCCCACGCCCATATTTAGCCTCAACAACATTTTTACCCTGTATTTGATCCCTCCGTCACTTTGCATTTCATCCCTCTCACAACCCACAACAATTTCATCAACCTTATTACCATGCATTTGATCCCCCCCATCACCTTGCATTTCATTCCTCTCAGAACCCACAGCAACCTCAGTAGCCCCATCGCCCTGCGCTTGATCCCCCCCATCACCCATAATAAGCATTGAGTCAAGTGGTTGCATGTCTGTGTTAGCAACAAAACTTCTTCAATATCTGCCTGTAGCACCATATTCAGCCACTTCTCATAAACTCTCAATTCTATCTCTGTTTTATCCTTATGCATCTTGAACATGAACAAAATATCATCTTCCTTCTCCACTCTAATATTCACTCTACAAATAACCTCAACAAACTCTGATCTTATAGGAAACACATTGTATATAACATCATGAAGATCCAAGAAGCTATATCGATCAGGGTCTCATTGTTAATTGTTACCCATTGTTCAATATATTTAATGAACAATGTATAATAATTAGGTAACGCCATCTGCATTAACATAATAAACCATTTTAGTTCACTCAGACCTTTAAACAAACACCTAGTGGGATATAATAAACCTACAAACTAAATCCAACTATCAATTCTCAATCCCTTACCCATTTCTCTTAACTTACATTAAAATGGTTAATAAATAACAATACCCTAAACCCACATCATGAATAGCAACAAATCCACATTACTAACCCTAAACATGAAAAAACACTAAAGAAATAAACTGAGAAGTTCAAACAGACATAACGAACCCACACATATATTCAACATTTTTTTTCAATTTTTAACAGCAAAAGAAATTAAACTAATATCAACGAATTAATGGGAGATTTACTTGAGAAAATGATGCGTCTATAATAATGCAATTCTAGTAACCGGTGTTTTATAAGGAATGTGCTATTGAAATCGGTGAATTTTTATCCTAACTATTTATAATTTCAGAAAGAAAATAAAAGAAGGGAGGAGAAGAAAATAGCGAGCCAACTGTAAGTAATTCAAAAACTTCCTTTAAAATTTTATTTTTTTGTTTTTTTATATGATACTCTTTTTCATCATTTCACAAGTAACTAACGGTAAAAAGTGAAATTTTTAACGAAATAACTTATTTTATTAATGAATATAAATAATAGGGGCAAATTAATTAATTTCTCAAAATAAAAAGATTAAAATATTAATTACATTAAACAATAGAGACTAAATAATAATTTGCTCTTTAATAATTCTTATTTTTTTTTCTAGGAAACTGCCTTTTCTCCATATGATGTATGTTTTCTAATAATTTCCTCTTCTAGTCATATTATTTTGAAATTTTAGTCAAAATAATATTTTATTATTAGTGGCTACCAGCAGTTATCACCGATTAATGATGACCAATATAATTTACTATTTTATATATTTAATATTAAATTTTTAAAAGTTTAAACATATTTATAATTTTATAAATTGAAAATTTTAATTTTTTAATTAATTTTTAATATTATAATCAAATTAAAAAAATTAATTTTTTGAATTTTTTTTTTAAAAAAAAAAATTTGAAAAACATTTTTTCAGAGGCAAATTATTTTTCACCCAACAAACGAAACCTTACTAAGATAATATTTTTCTGAACCAATATACTACATAATTTTTACAGTAGGGAAACTAAAAGGATTTTCGAGAGTGAGAAGAAAATGTTTGTATGTGTAATTTTAAAATTTTAAGACTGCACATACTTGAAAGCATCCACAATCATTGTCATATAATATATAAATTTAGAACATTGTGGGAACGAATAGAACGATGGTAATTTTTGCACAATTTATGGTTAGCTAAGTGTTTTTATTTTTTTAGCATTAATGTTATATGTGATGTCCACTCTTAAAATAATTTTAAATTATCACTAAAATAAGACATCAGTTTGATTTTAATAGTAATTATATTTTATCACTAGGATAATACATAATTAGTTTAGTTAGTTAAGAGTCAGCACAATCAATTATAGAAAATCATAATTTTATTTTATCACTAAAATAAGACATAGTTTGATTTTAATAGTAATTATATTTTATCACTAGGATAGGACATAATTAGTTCGGTTAGTTAAGAGTCAGGACAATCAATTATAGAAAACTAACTTCCAAATACAGTAAAATATTTTATAATAATATTGAAACTAGTAAATTTTATTAATTAAAATAAGTATTAATTAATTGGTAAATTAATAATTTATTAATTTAAAAAGAGTATTTATAATTTATTAAATAATATTTAATCAACTAAAAATTATTATATTTTATCAATTTTATAATCAATTCAATATGACTTAAATGAATTCAACAAATAATATATTATAAATTGAATATGTATTAATTAAAATGAAAAGAAAAATTGAACATGAAAAAATGTATAAATTAAATATGAAATAAATAAAGGAAAAAATATGTGAATATAATTATTTAAATTTAAAATAATTTTTATATAAATTACTTTAAATGATCTTTTATATATTTTGTAATTACAATAGTTTCCCATGTAAAAAGTATTAAAGAATCAATTACGATAGTTGAAATACTTATGTGAGTATAATAAAAAATATCTCATATATATTAAAAAAAATTACAGTAATAAATTTTTGACAGATTTTATTTGAAAGTTGATTAAAATACAATATCAAATACAATCAAGTGAAATTAGAAATGATAACGTACACAAAACATCAATAATACTAAAAAAAAAATTTATTACAATTCGAGAGTTCAACTCTAAAACTTTTAAATGCAATAAGAAAAAATAGAGATGAAATCCAATTAAATTTAAATTTCAAAAAAAATAAATAACAATAGACTCATATTTTAATAAAATATCATAATCTATTATATATACAATATTAATAAGTTATTAATTTATAATATAAATTGGATCATATAATTATGTATAAATTTTTAAAAAAGTATTATTTTATTAATTTATCTAAATTATTAATTTAGTCTATTGATTTAAATCAAAATCAAAAAAATTATTATATAATAAAAATTATTAATTTATCGAGTTTTAATTTATAGAGATTTTACTCAAACTTTGTTAGTAATAGAAAATATATTTTTTTGGAGGTTAAGCTATACAATTAGAGGGAGTACTCTCCTTCACCTAGTTCCCACTTCCCACCCCACACCCTTTTCTATTAACAATGTCAATGAGCAATTACAAAACAAAGTTGTTTTGGGACAAATTTAACAATCATTTGGAAGCCATCTAACATTAATTGTTAAAGTTACCAAATAAGTTCCACAACTATTTTAATCTCGTCACTTTTCACACTTGTATTCAAAATTATTAGAGTCAGAAATAAAAATCTAATTACTTGTTAAACGATATCATTTTAAATTTTGAACCAAAATATATTATAATGGGTTGTCTCTATATATTAGAATCATTTATGACATTTAAATATCTTTATGAATTGGAAAAGAAAATTTTCAAGTGTGCACAGGCCACAAACAGTCACTGGTCTTGGATAAAATCTACTACTAGAATTGATATTTACCTATTTAATTTAATCGATTTATCATGGAAAGTAAAAGAATCAATGAATCAATCAATTTCTAGGAAGTTTTGTGGAGTTCATTTTTATGTAATTTTTATTAATTAAATAGAAATTATATATGATGAATGCTAAATAAACAACACCTAAGTACATATAACCAAGATAATTTATTTTCTAATTAAAATGATAATTGAAATATTATTAATGAGAAGAGATCGGATTGCAACATAGATATTGGGGAAGGTCAATTTATATTTTAATTTGGCCAAGCTAGTTTACATCTCCAATGTTAATTTCATCTCTATTTCTTTTTTATTGGGTTACGTTTAATTAGAAACATTAAAACAAATTAAAGTCTCCGCCTAATTTTCACTCCACATTTTCCTTGATCATACTTGTTTTACTTAAGTTGCATATAGTAAAGGAATACGTAAAGAAAAATGCATATGGAAGGTCAACATTTAATAATATATATTTGAAATAAATCCTTTTTAAGATAAATAAAAAATAACATGTAAAATAAATGAATAACCAAATTGAGTACAATATCCTATGCATATGAAAAATAATATACTGATGATCTAAGAAGACCCTCAAAGAAAAAAATTAATGCTCTCTCCTAATGGGTCTAGGTTTCAAATGTGGTTCTTGGACCTACTAGATAAAAGAATAAAGCATCAAAGAGTCAAGTCGGAACTTGACAAAGACATTCTGATGCCTAAGTCGATGATTCTCCTTGAGAGAATTAAATGCGTTTAAGAGTTTTAGAGGTTAGTTAGTATTAAGTTGGTAGGTGATAATAAATATTAATATCTTCTTTATTTATACTTGGCTTGTATAAGGTTAACGTGACAATAAAGTCAAGTATCACTATTTGATTGGTACTCAGCAAAGTAGCTTTTGGTCAGTTGACTTTTCTTCATGCATGACTTCTAACTAAATACATGCATTATTCTGATAATATAACTTGTTGAAAGCTTTGAAGATTTTATACAATCCATTCCTTGTTAATAATGACGAGTAAGCTTGTTTGTATTCAGGTACTGTGCAATCTAAAGTCACTTGAATATCAAAATTGTCACTTTAAAAGAGAGAAAGATAACTGTTAGATGACTTGTTATCTTAGGGGTTGAGAAAGATTAGCAAGAAGACCCTTTTTTGAGCTACTTGGCATTCGAATTTCATTGGGTGAGGAAGCTTTCCTTGCATTAATCTTGAAGCAATAGAGGAGGACTCTTAACTGTCAAGGATGGCTGACCTTATGAAAATCGAGCTTCTCCAATATTATGGGCTTTCGGACCTTAACTGGGAACCCAATATCACTATTACTCATCATATACTATTCTGTTTCACAATTTCACAATTATGTAAGATTCATCTCACAATTCATAATGTATACTATCTATCAGCATTACCGAATATATTGAATAATTTCTCGTTACAAATAATAACATTGTTCAAAGAGAAGGGAAAGAAGACACCAAAGTTGATTTTATGTATATATTTGTAATGGCATAGAAAATATAAGGACTGTTACCAAATCCATTTCTGTATACAAAAAATGCTATTCCAATATTCTAGCTAAGATAAAAACTGCTAGATATAGAAGTGTATGCAAGGAGAAGAAAACATCCCAAAAATGGATTAATTATTAAAAACTGTTGCAGAAAATATAATAAAATTTCAATGAATAACCATGCAATCTGGAGGTAAATGTGAGATAGTTTCGGAAGAAAGAAGGTATTCATCCTCTTGATTTGTGTTATTCTCCTCCTGAAAGCCTGATTCTTCCAAAATGCAAGTTTTCACCTCTCTAAATCTCTCTTCTGACAGAGAAACCTCAGCAAGAATTCGCCATGTATAGGCCTCTGATGCATCCTCAAAATCCTTCCTTCTTTTTAGAACTATATGTCCACTTATCTCCCAAACAGCTGGATTCACTTGAGTGTCCAAAAGCTCTTTGTTTACTTTTCCAAGTGCTTGTGTCTCCGCGTAACACTGAGCATTCATCAATAGTTAAGCAACTAATCAGATTTTTTTCGCCTTCTTTGGAAATCACAAATCATTTTCTAATTGAATGAATGCTAATTAAAGGGTAAAGTATTACCTGAGGTAACAGAAAAAAAAAACGATTTCCACGATCAGCAATTAGGACATTAAAGGGGATATTGTTGTTCTGCAGATAAATGTAAGAACTGGCTACTGAATCAGACAAATCTTGAATTTTATTTCCACCTTCAAACACAAAACCTTGCACTGGATAATTCAAAAGGCGCGAAACTATCACTCCTCTATCTTGCTGACCCTTCACCGTCATTATTCTTCTAGTTGGAGCTTTCTCAACTGGGAAAGGTACTGCTAAGTAATATGCCTCCAAATATCGGGAAGTTTTAGGAGTCAGAAATTAGGACTGATTGAAAGTAAATAAATGAGAGAGAGAAATTGGATAAAGAAAGTTTTACTTGGAAATGGAGATGATTAATAGTAGCAAAAGCACCCAAACTGTTGTAACCAACTCCAAAGAAAGGATCTGATGCTTCTTTAGCCATTTGAAGAGCAAGCAATAAACTCTCGTTATCAATCCTTTGAGGCAAGCAATCAAGAACACGAGGTATCAATAGAACATGTCCATATTCAATTGGGCTAACCTGAACATTATAACAGTCATAAAAATGCACATAAAAAAGAAGCATAATTAAACAAGAATTGCACATCAACTAAAATTTCTCACGTTGATAGCAACAACACTAGGAGATTTGGTATCAGCAGAGGGAGGTGCAGTAGGGAAGAACTCGCTGTTCTGATCATGGCCTTGTTCGAACCTGAAAAGGACTTCTTGCCCAACTTTTTTGAAGTTGAACTTGCTCTCATTGAAGCTCTGAAGTACCTAGTCGACCCTGAATTCAGTAGCTCTTTTCTTGAGATGGCGCCCCTCGTTAAGCTGTACAGTGAAACCATATTTTCCAGGAATGATCTTTGTCTCACAAGTGGTTACGTCGTAGAGAAAAAGGCCACGACTCATCCGATCCTCCCATTGTCCCAGCAACAGATTGTGCAGGAAACATATTTGAGGTTGAGGCTGCTCTTCGGATGATTTCACCACCCCATTTTCCATTCACTTCTCTACATCTTTTTTGAATGAATATAGAGGCAAATTCGACCCTGAAACGACATATATAATAGTTCAATATAAGAGAAATTAGAGAAGGAAAAAAAAAAAAGAAATTGCAAGTTTGTTCTATTAGAGTAGATTGTTATACTTTGAAATCAAAATCCACTAATCAGGCTCAAGTTTTTAAATGAATCAATTACTCTGTTTCCTTCCATTCTGAATAGAAAAAAAAATGGAAGTAAAGTTTTCTAATTAGCTAGGAGACCAAACAAAATAAGGATTTCTCTGATGAAAATGTCTGTAAAAACAAAGAAAGCCTTCTCTTCAATCTCTAATTTAAGAGATATTTTAAGAGTTTTATTTTTATTTTTATTCTCATGTTGATAGGTATATACAAATTTTTTTTGTCCTTAATAGTACCCATGAAAGAGAATATTGTTTCTTTACTATAAAAAAAAATAATAAACCTAAATTGTTGAGAATAGTTGATTTCATGATCACATATTTACTTCAATGTCAAATATATTTTAACTTTTTTAAGTCTTGAAATCTTTTGATTGAAAATTGGTACTATTAACTTGATATTACCTCACTCTTTACAAAGCACACATCTAAACAGATAATGAGAATACACTGAGCTTTTGCACAATATATAAAACACTTATTCTTTTTAATCTCAAATTGATATTGTAATGGGTGGTTTTATTTTGTTAGTAGAATAATTATTAATGTATTTCTTATACTTAAATCAGAAAATTAGTCTCCTTATTTATAGATAAAAAAATATTTATTTGTAAATTTTTTTTTTGAAAAATTATCTATAATATTGAAGCTTTTGAGTTATTTAAATTTAAAAAAAAATAAAAATAATCATAATATTCATAAAAGAAAGGGTGAAAGAATCAAAAAATAAAATCACTTTAAAATACTTATAAAATGAAAAAGAAAAAATATATTTTTCAGTCATTAATATAAAGTTAAAAAATATTATATTAACTTTTAATATAAAAGAATAATGAGAAAAATAGTATTTAATCAAAAGAGAGAAAAATAATATTATATTTACTTTTATATGTTATAATAAATTACAAAATTCTCTTTAAAAATTAAAATAATACAAAAGCAAGTGTATAAAATAAAATGTGATACAAAGTATTTAAATATGAAACACTGTTTTATTTTATCCTCTTAAAAATATTTTTTGGAAAACAAATTATTTTTTCTATAAGAGTTTAGAAAATTAAAAAAAAAAACTTTTCTAATTACATAAATATTGCATTTGAATATTAGAAATTTATTTTTTATTTTCTTGAAAACAATTTTTAAAAAATTAGGTTAGTTTCTGCAAGTAAATATGTCCTTAAAATCTCCATCAACATTTGATTTGGGTAGAAGGTCAAAACAGCAAGTTTCTCTCTCAATTTCATTTTCTTTCTTACTCTATTTTCTGATCATCAACATCTCTCTTTCTTTGTAGGCTATGTCTCCTCTTGACTCTTTATTGTCTCTAAAGTCCAAGGCACACAAAGTTTTATTAATTTGTTACTAAACAGGAATTTGTTTATTTTTAAAATACTTTTTGATGATATGTGAAACCCTCAAATGAATAAGTAGTTAACATATCTGATTGGACTTGGGCCTTTGAGCATAATCCTTGGACGAATTTTGATATTTAAATCAATAATTTTGTTGAGAGAATTAAGTAAGCTTTAGAACTTAAGAGTTTTAGTGAGAAGTATGATTAATAGATGATAATAAATACAGATATCTTCTTTATTGATATTTGATTTATACAAAGTTAATTTAATAGGTAATAATAGATAATATCAAATTATTTAAGATAATCAATTTGATCAGGCTGTCATTTACATGACTTTTAACTAAATACATACATAGTTTTAATAAAATGTAAACTTTACACCTCTTAATTTCTTTTTTATTTTTAATAAAAATTGAACTAAAAAAATAAAAATATTATTTCAATTAGAGCATAATTTAATTTAAGTTAGCTTTATAAAAAAAAAAAGCTGATTTTATTTAAATATTGTTGAACATAAATGAAATTATGTGATTATTTAAATGTTGTTAAATAAGAATAAAGCTAAGTGATTATTTAAATAGATAGATTTAAATCATCTAAAAAAAATTATTAATTTATAAAAAAAAATTCACTTTGCTCACTTAAATTCAATTTTTTATATAATTTTTTTTTAAATCATCTAAATTTAACTTTTAACACGAATTTTTTTTTATAAACACAAAATTAACTTCGTGGCTTTCTTTCATCAACATATTCAATAGGATGACACCCTTTTCTTTTTATCAAACTTGAGAAAATGAAAATTCATAATCTTAGAAATAACTATAGTATTATAGAATGTTAATTGTACGCCCTTTTCTCACATCTTCATAAAAAGACTGAATTCCTAACCATTTATTTAGATTCTAAAGTCAATCATCATCATTCAAATCAGGATCTAGATTTTTATATGCCAAAACATTTATACCCACAAAATGTCTTTGTAGTTCTACTTTTTTTATTTTTTATCGTCAAATTTTAATGATATTGTCCATGAATACTACTTTTATTACAGTCATGAAAGCACTAAACTAAAAAGAAAAATCAAAAAGTAATAATATTCAATTACTAAGAGTCTAACTTAATTTAATTGTAATAACTCACCCAAGTATAAAAGGAAATTAAGAAGAAATATTGACAGTTTGAAAGGGATTTACGAAAAACCGAATGAACCGTCAATCAAATAGAATATTTGATTTTTTTTCGAGATTATCAAGAGATCAATAACCGA
>CANXYC010570189.1:0-12440 GCA_948193065.1 Aleurites moluccanus | reverse complement strand
CTGATTCTTACCCATGTTCTTGGAATTGATATTTCTTTCAGATTATATATATATATATGTATATGTATTTCTTTCTTATGGCATGTTCATATCTTACTGAGTTGAAGGCTCACTCCTCTTCTGTGGATTTCAGGTGATAGTGTAGCTCGTGAGGGAGCTAGTGGAGAAGATCAAACTTCTTGACTCATTCTTCCAAGAAGCCTTCATTGTAACTATTTTGGAATATGATTATGTATATTCATTATATGGTATTATGATACAATATGTATTGGGAGTGTACTCTAGAGCTCCGTAGTTAGTTATTTGAGGATGATAATATTTTGATGTATGAATTGTTACCTTTTGGGTACTCTTGTTCCTTAGTGATGTGAGATGCATCTTTTGATCAGTAAGGAATAAGAGGAAATTATGAATGATAAAAAGAAAGATATAAATTATGCTTATATTGATTATAGAAATGATTATGGTATGATATCTGTATTTGATATGAATGTGTAAGGTAAATGAGATGTAGGATATGGGAGTTCTATGGGTTTATGGTGGCCTTAAGCCTACCCTTGCCCTAGGACCGTCGCACCACTGGAGTTGGGGTGTGACACTATACTAGGTATATATATGGTGTTATAAGGTGTTTAGAAGTATTAATTTGAATTATAGAAGAAGATAAAAAAAAATGGTAGTAGCTAGGGTTTGTTACAAGTTAGTTTGAGAGGAGAAGAAGAAAACCAAAAGGAAATCTGAAAGAAGAAGTTTGAAATGACAAGAATAATATTAAATAACTTCAAATTTGAACATAATTCCATTGTCATATTCACTTGAATATTGATTCATTAACATATTGATTGATTAATAAAACCCTATTGAGCTTATTGATTATGTAATTAAACCTTATTATTTATATTAACTATTTTATACTATATTTGATTTCTTTTACCCTATTATGTGTTTATATAACAAAGCTAACTTTCCGATGGGATAGTGGAAAAATTCATCGGCATTGTGCACAGTGACTATTTTAACCCTTACTAGGAAGGGGTAATGTTCTAGCCATAAGGCCTGATCCACCTTATGTATCCTACGTGTCTACGAGATGTGATAATGATATATTCATTGCCCTTCATCTGTCATATTTAAATTTTCATTGTATCATTGATATCAATTGGTCACATTTGCTATAATACATTGCTTGTATCTTATAGTTTCTATCATTGCTCATTTGTCCTTCTTGTTTTATCGATGTGTTAGATATTTGGTGTGCTATCCATTAAGCTGTTCATTTGAGCTATTCCTTTGGCTATCCATTTGACTATTTGCTTTTCTACCTTGCCTATATGGATGTTAATATATATTTAACTCACTGAGTATTTTATACTCATCCCTTTAATAGTTAAAAATTTTTCAAGCCAAGTGTAGTTGAGGTAGTTCTAAGGCTTTTATAACATCTTAGAAAAACTAATTAAGCTTAAGTGAATTAATTTAGTGGAGAATAATAAATAGAATGAGATGATAGTTATAAATCTAAGAGAAATTTGTAAAGTAGTTAAAAGAGCTACTTTAGAAAAAGTGTTGAATTATTAAATATGTAGTTAAGAGTTATAAATTAAGTTATTGGTAATGAAAAAAAGTCAATTAGAAGTTGATTAAAAGGAAATGAGGACTAGATTGCAAAAGACTAGATAAGTTTAGGGACTAAATTCAAAAATATCAAATTAGTAGATGGTGGGACCCAATAGTAATCATAATGTTTGTCACCTTATCTTTCTTTTGCTATGTAAGGTTGCCACCTATTTTAATCATTTTATTTTAGTTTTCTTTTTCCTTAAATTCTAATTGGACCACATGTTACCTAATAAAAACCAAGTGATAAGTTTTCCTCATCTTTCATCATATATGGCCATGTGACTCATTTCCTTTCACTCTTTTGTGACTCACTTCCTTTCACTCTTTTCATTTTTCTTTCTTCATATGACAAGTGTCTTATATAATATGAATAAATAAAGGAAATTTAAGATTATTTGTTTTACTTTGGCCGAAGCTTAATCTCATTTTCTTTCTTGGAATTTCTTTCTTCCTTTGCTAAGTTGACAAGTGTCAAATAAGATAGACTTGACCAAACAAAGAAATGAAAGCATTTTTTTTAACATGTTGGCCATCCACTTGGCGTTAAAAACTCTCATTCATTTTGTGATTTTTTTTTTCTTATCATAATTTTCATTCCATACTTTTACACATTTCCCATTTCTAGACTTTTCTATTGACCATGTGCTTAAATATGTGTGTATATATATATATATTAGAAAAACAAAACTATGAAAATTTTCTATATTTGACCGAAATTCTGACGCAGCAGAATATCAATGGAAGATGAAAATAATATTACAATCCATTGATTTGCACACGAATACCGGAAAGTAATCTTCTATAACCTATTGATTTTAGAAATACCAAGAAATAAGCATCAACTTTGTGTTTTCTAGGAAAACCGAAACTGGAAGAAAAGTAGGGTTTCTTACTATTTGGAAAAACTGTCTCTTACAAACAAAAAACGCCTATTTATAGGCTAAAAGAAAAATAAAACCCTAATGGGCTTAACGGGCTTCGACCCAAAATAACAAAATAAAATAGTTTACAAAAAAAAAAAAAGGAAACGAATGCGCATAAAACTTCAGAGGCTCCGTTCGGGCTTTAAACGAATGATTTTGGGGTCAAAACTGGGTCATGCTAGGTTTCCCAACATTGTTGTAGATCTCTGAATAAGCTTCGAAACAAGTACTCATGGGCTCCGTAGCTCATCCTGTGCTGAAAGTTATGGCCTTTTAAAGGCGACCTGCGCAAAAGGCCCTATCTTGCTTCTCCAAAAATTGTAAAGCACGCTCCTCTATTTGCTGGCTCGCATCATTCCCCCCTGGGTAGAGGAAATTCGCCCTCGAATTAGCAGCTACCTCATCATCAGATGAGTCACCATGAAAAGGAATCAAGTGCTTGACGTTAAACACATCGGCAGTTCGAATGTGACTAGCAGCTTGAGTCGATAGGTATTAGGATTAATTTTTTCAATAATCTCCACAGGACCAATCTTCTTAGCAGATAGCTTGTTGTAGTCCCTACTGAGAAACACTCTTTGGTTAGAACGGCCCAGACAAAATCACCTACCTCAAACTCTGTATGTCTGCGCTTCTTGTCTGCATGTAGTTTATACTTAGAATTGGTTGCATTGAAGTTGTCATAAACTGTCTTGTGGACCTCCTGTAACTCATGCATAAAATCTGCAGCTTTCCCATGGAGCTTGGTGTTGCTGGGCAAAAGCATCAAATCGAGAGGTCCACGGGGTTATGTAGAATAAACCACCTGAAATGGGTTGAATCCAGTACTACGATTCACAGCATAGTTATGAGCAAATTCTGCCTGGCATAGCTTTTGATCCCACCCTTTGATATGTTCTCCAACCAAACACCGCAATAAATTTCCAAGGGTTCTGTTGACAATCTCTGTCTACCCATCGGTTTGAGGGTGATAAACACTACTGAAATTGAGTTGTGTGTTGACCATCTTCCACAGGCTACGCCAAAAATGGCTAAGGAACCGTGTATCCCTGTTAGAAACAATGGTTGTAGGCAACCCATGCAGATGATACACCTCTCGAAAGAAAAATTAAGCAACATGAACAGCATCTATAGTCTTCTTGCATGGAATAAAATGAACCATATTAGAAAAACGATCCATAATAACAAAGATGGAATCATTACCTCGCTAGGTTCATGGCAATCTCAACACAAAATCCATGCTAATGTCAACCCACGGCTGTGAAGGGACTAAAAGTGGCATATATAATCCAACATTGGTAGCAGCCCTTTTGGAAACTTGGCACACCCTACATATCTGCATATATTTCTCCACCTCCTTGCGAATGCTAGGCCAATAATAGGAAGCCTGAACCAGCTGTAATGTTCTGTCCCTACCAACATGCCCTTCCCCATGCAGTTCTTAAATAATTTACAATCGCAAGGTACAGTCAGGAATACATAGTTGATTGCCCTTGAACAGAAATCCATCATGGATGAGAAAATATGTTTTCTTTCCAGCCTGTACATCTCGTAAAACTGCAGAAAAATAAGGGTCAGTTTCAAGTAAGTCATGGAAAGAGTCAAGACCAGGAACTTGAACTCTCATGGACACCAGCAAATTGGTTCGGCGACTCAAGGCATCTGCAACCCAATTTCTGACCCCAGCCTTGTGCTTCACTACATAGGTAAACCGCTCCAAATATGCAACCTAGGGTGCATGTCTGGAAGACACCTTATCCTGCTTCTGTAAATATCTTAAGGCATCATGATCAGTGTAGAGAACAAACTCTCTATGGAACAGGTAATGACGCCAATGCTTCACTGCCTGCACAATGGTATAAAACTCCACATCGTAAGTGTTGTAATTCAGTTTAGCGCCAAACAGTTTCTCACTGAAGTAAGCCACAGGTCTACTATTCTGACTTAGAATAGCTCCAATGCCAATCTTAGAAGCATCTGTGTGTAGCTCAAAAGGTAGTGAGAAATCTGGCAACACCAGAATTGGTGTAGTACTTGGGCATTCCTTGATCATTTGGAAGGCCGTCTCAGATTCAGCAATCCACTCAAACTGTCTACCCTTCATGCAATCTATGATTAGAGCCATGATACTGCTAAAGTAAGGGATGAAGCGCCTGTAAAAAGAAGCAAGACCATGAAAGCTTCGAACTTCAGTGATGGTCTTTGGAGTAGGCCATTGCCTTACAGTTTCTATTTTTGAGTCATCAACTTGCAAGCCATCTCTTGAAACCACATATCCCAAAAACAGAACCTTGGACACCATAAAAACACACTTCTTTGTTGCTGCATAAAATTTCTCCCTGCGAAGAACACTCAAAACTGCTCGAATATGCTACATGAGATCTTCTATATTAGCACTGAAAATTAAAATGTCATCAAAGTATACAATGATAAAGCTGCCAATGAACGACCTCAACAACTGATTCATTACACGCATAAAAGTGCTAGGGGCATTAGATAGTCCAAAGGGCATTACCAACCACTCGTATAACACCTCACGTGTTTTGAATGATGTTTTCCATTCATCTCCAGGCTGAATTCGAATCTGATGGTACCCACTCTTCAGATCTAGTTTGGTAAATACAGTTGCACCACTAATCTGATCAAGTAAATCATCCAATCGCGGAATAGGAAATCTGTACCTCACTGTGATCTTGTTAATGGCTCTGCTATCCACACACATCCTCCAAGAACCATCTTTCTTGGGCACCAATAGGGCTGGAACTGCACAAGGACTCATGATCTCTCTGATGTGGCCCTTAGCTAAAAGCTCTTCAACATGCCTACACAACTCATCATACTCTCTGGGACTCATTCTGTAGTAGGGCCTATTAGGCAGAGTTGCTCCTGGCTCTAAATCAATGTGATTTTGTATATCATGCAAAGGAGGCAATCCATTGGGCAACTCTTCAGGAAACACATCATTAAATTCAGCAAGTATAAGAGCCACCTCTTCTGGAATACTTGCCGACTATGTGATCTCTTTCCCAATCAACACAAAAACTGTTTTGGCACTCTGCATCTCCTCATCAAATTGTACCAATAACAATAGATTAGTATTGGTCCCTACTGGTGGGGTTTTAGCCACTGTTGGCTTACTAGGCACTAACACAATCTTGACACCCTTAAATACAAAGCTGTATGTATTAGCTCACCCGTCATGATTTATGCTCCTATCATACTGCCATGGCCGCCCTAATAATAAATGGCATGCATCCATAGTTATCACATCATACCACACAGCATCTTTATATCGTGCACCAATAAAAAACGTGACTAGGGCTCGTTTAGACACTGTTACTTCACCACCCTTCTTAAGCCATGAAAGCTTGTACGAGGTTGGATGTTGTTCTGTCTTGATATCTAATTTCCTCACTGCCTCCTCTATAATAAAATTGTCGCAGCTCCCCGCATCAATGACAAAACGACAGACCCTGCCTAGAATGGTGCAAGTAGATTGAAAAATATTCTTACGCAACCAGTCATCTTCGTCTGCAGCCTTAGGAGTTAAATAAGACCTCCTCACAACTAGGGCAGTTCCCACATCTCCCCCTACAAACTCTTCGTCTAAAGGCTCATCATCATACACAGGCAATCCTTCAAAAGCATTATGTTCTTCCTCATAATCATCATTCTCAGCAAATAATACTTTTTTCCCAGCCTTCTTCCATTCAGATTGCCGATGACCCACTTCTCCATATGTAAAACACTTAATACCACTGCTACTACTGGCTCCCCTATTAAACTGATTAGCACTCCCAATAGCCTTAATTACATTTCCACCTACACGAATCACCACAGGATTTCCAACAACATTATTACTAGTGGGATTTAAGGGATTACCAAAACTGCTTGTTCGACGAGACTGCTGCTTCTCGACCACAAAAGCCCTTTGGTGTGCAGCCGAAACAGAGACAACATCAAACATATTGACGGTGCCTCCAATATACCGAGCCACCAACTGATCTTCTGTCTCATGAATCTCATTCCTGGCAATTAGTTAGTAAAATTCAGTGGTATAATCATCCACTGATTTGGTTCCCTGCCTTAGATTCTATAACTGCTAGTACATTAACCTTTGAAAATTATAGGGCAGGAACGTAGTCCGCAGGTGCTTCTTCATCTTCTCCCAGGAGGTTATCTTTAGTTTTCCCATCCTCTCATGTGACAGTTTTGCTTGTTGCCACCAGGCCGACGCTCGACCTCGTAGTCTGGTTGCTATTAAGGGAACACGTTTGTTTTCAGGCACTCCCTTAAATTCGAACACCTCCTCCACCATAGCTAGCCAGTCTAGAAATTCCTCAGGTGCAAGGCTGCCATGAAACTCAGGGATTTCAGTTAGCATCCTAGCCTCCCAACGCTGCCTATCATCGTCTTCCTCAACAGGTCTATGTCGCTTGCAAGGTGCCTCATCAACGTACTCCTCTTCTATACTCAAATTGTCCTCATCATTATCTGGATCACCACGATGATTCTGTTGACGATTTCGTCACCCCTGATTGGCCCTAAGATGGGTCTGCATCAAGGCATCCATTCTTTCAATAATCTGCCCTAACACCTATTCAAATGGTTCCTCCATTCGCGCCACCCTTTGTTCTAGGTCACGCTCGTTCCCCTCATCAGGACGTTGTTGCTATTGTCGTCGTGGAGGCATGGCTTTTTTTTAAACTCAAGCTCTAATACTAATTAACGCAACAGAATATCAATGGAAGACGAAAATAATATTACAATTCGTTGATTCGTGCACGAATACCAAAAATTAATCTTCTATAACCTGTTGATTTTAGAATTACCAGGAAATAGGCATCAACTTCGTGTTTTCTAAGAAAATTGAAACTGGAAGAAAAGTAGGATTTCTTATTATTCAGCAAAACTGTCTCTTACAAACAAAACAAGCCTATTTATAAGCTAAAAGAAAAATAAAACCCTAATGGGCTTAACAGGCTTCGGCCCAAAATAACAAAATAAAACAATTTACAAAAAAAAAAAGAAAACGAATGCGCATAAAACTTTAGAGGCTCCTTTCGGGCTTTAAACAAATGATTTTGGGGTCAAAACTGGGTCGTGCTAGGTTTTCCTTGCATTGTTGTAGATCTCTGAATAAACTTCGAAACAAGTACTCATGCGCCCCGTGGCTCTTCCTTTGCTGAAAGTTATGGCCTTTTAAAGGTGACCTGCGCGAAAGGCCCTATCTTGCTTCTCCAAAAACTATAAAGCTTGCTCCTCTATTTGCTAGCCCGCATCAAATTCTATCTCTCATTCCCTTGAAAATTTCTTCCATTTACTTCATATAAACCAATCTTCCAAGTTAGATAGAGTTAGATGATTAGTAAGAGGTGGAAGTGAAGGAAGAACTCAAGTGTTCAAGTTAAGGTAAATATTCAAATCTAATCTCTAATTCCATTTAGTGAATTCTATAGTTAAAATAGTTGATGATTTGTGTTATATAAATGAGGATATGTAGAAGTTAGATTAGGGTTTAAGAGTTGTGAACAGGCAGAAAATTTCACCTGTAATTCCGTAGCCTTAATGGAAGTTTTTGGAAAAGTGTAAAGCATAAAAGTTATAGATATATGTTTTTATTTATATGTTTGTAAGAGGATTTTGTAAAATTTGAAGTATATAAAGAGATATTGGTCTCTAAGTGAAACTAGTCTAGACGAATAGTCCTGGTAGAATGCTAATGTGTTCTAGTGATTTTGGGATCTTAGATTCTGAATTGGAAAAAGTAAAAAACATAAAAAAATGTTCATTTATATATGATCTAAATGTCTGTAAAATGGTTTTGTAATTGGATGTACATAGATTGATTTATAGCCATAGAAGTGAAGTCTGTCTGGATGTGAATTTCAGGGCAGTAGTCTTGAATTTGAAAATTCACCAATAATTGTGTAGTGCACGGTTTGACTTGAATTTTGAATATGTTAAAGTTTGATATGTATAGTTTAAGTGAGAAAAAGAATCAATGTAATTAGACATATGTATCTTGAAATATATGTGATTTTGTCAAGGCTGCCAAAGAAAATAATTAGAAGTTTGTAAAATGAACCCTAGGTTTGGGGTTTAGTAGGGTTAAGCTGATTAAGGTTAAAAGTAGTGTAATTCCATGTCAAATAAATTCTAAATTGTGATTATTTGATGTGTAGCTTCAAGAAATTTTGGTGTAGATAAGGATATTGAGTGAAGTTGACAAGTTTATATTTTGATTCTAGTAACCAATGTGAGTGACAAATATATTATTATGCTTGTGTTAAACTAAAACTAGTGATTTGAAATTTACATACCATGAATACTGCTTTGGCCGAATTCTTTATGCTTTCATATTGATAAGAATTGTTTGAATAGTGATTTATGAACCTTGAATTTGCCATTGTTATCTTTGTTAACCTAAAGTTTATTGATAAGCTAAACTATTGAATTGAACCTTGAACTGATCTATATTAATCGCACCTACGAGTGAAATTATTTATTGTTCAACTAACTTGATTATTGTATAAGTAACCATAAGTGATTTATTTGATAGAACTACCTTGTCCAATGAGGTAGGAAAAAATCATCGGCATTGTACACAATGAGTGAGAAAGTATGCTACCAGGATATATAGCCTCTGTTTTATATTAATTAGTGGCCCATTATTTTTGTCATATATTTCAGTGCAAAGTGTCCATCATGATTGTAATGATAACATATTTATTGATTGTTTTCCTTACTTCATTGCTACCATATACATTGTTTACCTAAATGTAAACCATTTTTGTGAGCTAGCTATATATACCTAGCCTCACAAGTATTGTGGTATATTCGTTACTCACTGAATTTTACTCATCATATTTATAGTTTACCATTTTCAGGATCGAGGTAGATAGTGGAGGTTCCACAACAATTTCTCCTTCAACTTTTGGAACCTACAATATCTATGTAATATTTCTACTATTTTGTAATGTAATGTCTAGTCTAGTTGCTCCATTGATATTGAGGTATATATATGGTTAGTTAGTGATTAATGTAAATATTTAAACGCACTTAAAGTATTTATATGTTTTATATATGTAAATTTCAAATGATGACTAGTGTTTGCTAAAGATAAAAGAGAATGTGAATATTTGTTGGAATTGAGTAAGTTGTGTAGTGTGATAGGAATGTAAAAGTGGTGAATAGTGAGGATTATAGAAGTGTTATTATTCCCAGGTTGAGATCTTGCGTGGAAAAATGTTACTTTTCATGTTGGGATTTTTACTTAAGATTTCAAAGGAAACTCTGCTGAAATTGGATAAGCACTTAAAGAGAGGGGTTCTACGAGTTTAGGTTGCCTTAAGCTTTCCTATACCCTAGGACTATCACATCTCCGAAGTTGGGATATGACAGCTTTCTTTTCCTTTATTGGAACCAGTAAATTTTATCATGTAAAAATCTATAATGTACCTTCCTTTTGTTATCTAGTGGCTCTATGGTGTTGTAATATTATAAGCTTGTGTTGAGTAAAACTGACATGTAAAAATTACTTATAACTACAATCTAAAATGCTAAATATAATGTAATTATTATAATATCTATTGATGATGACATATAAAATGAGAAAATTGACTATGGAATTGACATAATAATGAATGATTATAAGATTATAACAGGGTTCTACAGATGTTGGTAGCATAAGCGGTTATTACATCCTAGGACCATTATGTTCTAAATTTTGGAATGTGACACATATATGCATATATATGTGAAAAGCCCTTTTATTTATCTCTTAGTCTTATCTCTTTTAGTCATTAGAGTTGTAAGCTCAAAGGACAAATATAAAGAAGATCATAGAAGAAGAAGAGAAAAGAAAAATGAGAACATGAAATATAATTTTCACTCTTACTTTCAATCTTTGCATAGCTGGCCAACACATAGAGAAAATACACATATATTACTCTTCATTTCATCAAATTTTGACACATCATAATCCACTAACTATTTATTGGTTAATTGTTAAACATGTGTTATGTGTTCCTTAACACTTGTCATATGTTTAAGCTACATGTCAACACATGAACATGTAATTAGATAAAGTTGAGAAGATTAAGCATGTCATGTGTCAACTAATGACACAAATCATACTTCACTTTAGGATTTAGTATCCCTAAACTATTTTAGGGATTCAACAACCTTAAAAGTCATTTTAGGGTTTAGTAACTCTAAAATCCATTTAGGGATTCTAATTCCCTAAATACCAATTTAGGGATTAGTAACCATAAATCTATTTAGGGATTCCATATCCTAAATTCATTTTAGGGATTAGCGGTTTCTCAAACCCAAACCCTAAATTACTAATTACATATCTATACCAAATATCATTTAGGTCCTTCAATTTAATCCTTTCACCAATTTATAACAAAATATAAATTAGGATAAATTGACAAGCCTAATATTATGGCTTGAACATCAAGACATGCTAGGGACATGCTCTATCCAATTTTTTAATTAATTAATTAATCAAAACAATATTAGTCCAAAATCACAACATTCTTTTGTGTGTGACTTTCTATCTAGGCTCATGTCTAATTAGCAATGGGATATGACATTACTAAAATATTTCGAGAAAACTTTTTTCTTTAACTATTGAAAATCCTTATTTGACAGATTGGTCCCATAAGTCACGAGTGACCCTGTCACGGCCTAATTTTAGACCATGACAGTCCTAGAGTACGGATAATGTTAAGACGACTAGTATCTTGAAAAACCCATGCTTTTACTTTAAATTAACTTTTACAATTATTACTTAACCTATGATACATTTAGGTGATAATTTTTTTTTTAAATCATCATAACATGCATACAGAAAACTGACAGAGTTTCCTTTATAGCTCTGACTTAAGCTATCCATAAAACATAAAAATTACACTTCCTATAAAATATACATCCCCTTTTAACCTCCATTGGTCAATCACAACTCAAAATGCACTTCAATATTTGCATTCATAACTCATATTATATATACATCATATCAATTTCTCATATCATATATATGTACAACATATACATATTCATATCATATCTGATTATCATTTAATCATATTGACACTATGCTTTTAGCCAATCCAAACCCTCTATACATTATATACCAAGGAACCTCTATACACAGGAGTGACCTCAACTACATACATCTGTGATCCAAGGCTGAAGATGTTGTAGCCAATAGATGACTGTCTCACTGAGGTCCTGAAAACATATAACCACTGAGGGGGTGAGTATAACATTATACTCAGTGAGTCAATATATATATATGAGTATGCAATATTATTCATGAACAGTCACATCTATCCATTAATGATCTGTAAATATGAATACTGGTAATAGCATGATGAAATACATATCATGAGCCATAATGCATATAATATAACAGGAGCCTGTAACATGTCAGATCATATCATAAAGCAAACTGTTACTTCACTTCTCTTCCATCACATAACTCTCCAATTACATCATTTCCAACCACATCTCTCCATGGCATAGGGAATTTACCTCTCCCTAGCAGAGGTCATAACAGATATCTGTGTACATAGCCGATGGTTTGTTTCTACACCATCGAAGTAGTCCTGTTATAACATATTATATGTAGATGTCTCATATAGCATAAACATATCAAAATAAGTCTCAAATATGACTTAAAAGATGATATATAATATTATAAGATTCAAAAAAAGAGTTTGGCCCATTTTCATATTTTTCCCCGCTGGGGCCTAATTTGCGCTGCTGCAACTGGCTCCCAAATAACGGGTCCGTTTCTCATTTTTCAAGCACTTTCTGGTTTGCCTTGAAATCACTATTTACATGGCATTTTCTTTATACCAATAACAAATACATATATATAATAGA
>CANXYC010570056.1:0-18134 GCA_948193065.1 Aleurites moluccanus | reverse complement strand
CCCCCCCCCCCCCCCCCCCCCTCTTTTTTTTTAATAAATTTGGTTCTAAACCGTATTGAACCGGAATCGAAACCTAAACCGAAATAAAAATCGAAACGATCTCGGAACTGACGGTTCCTAAACCAGATCGAAACCGCCTTTCAAGGTTTCGGTTCTAGTTTACTTATTTTAGAAATCGAAACCGACGGTTCCGAAACCGTGGTCATGCCTAGGTAGAGGAAAATGGTGGAACATACTCGTAGAGATAAAAAAAATTAAAAAAAAAAAGGCCCTATAAGTTTCATAATGATGTAGGGCATGATGCCAAGGAGTGTTAGTGGAACACCTAGTTTAGAGGGGGCACTCTGTCGATTCATTCAAAATAAGGAGACCACATAAAGGGCAAACGTAATAGTCAACATAAAAGGGAGTAGGGGCGATAACCGACATCCTCTAAGGAGAGAGCTTGTGGGGGTGATCCTTATGATTGCATGTGAAGTAATGACAGCCAATAGTTCTACCAAAATAAAAAGAAAAATGACAAAAAAAAAGGTACGCCTAACAGGTGTATTCAGAACATAACAGAGCACTATGAGGTTAATTATATCCTCTCACCTTCACCAAACAAGATGTTAACTAGTAACTCTTATACTGCTTTGGTTATGAAAGGCCAATGGATGATGGTAATTCAATCAATATTATTACATTGGGTGTGATCATAGCCCTAGGATATGTTTTATAAGATAAAATCGATTGGTACACCATTAGTTGGCTTGGTAGACTAGATAGTTAGAGACAAAGACTCGACATGATTGGTTTTAGATTTGGGGGATGAGAAGCATGTTAAATCATTATGATCTATTTTCATGTTTGTTGACATGCCTTTTTCTTATATTGCTATCACTGGCAGACCTATTTTGTATGACACAAATGCTTGCACTTCTATTAGGTACCTGAATATAAAGATCCCCATAGAAGAAATGCTAGTGATAAGAGGGAGATCAGAATATGGCCAAGGAAGCTTACCTGAAAACTTTGAAGGATGTGTCATAGGCACTTATAGTGGACCTTTATGATACCAAAAGTAGAGCTAGAGGCTAAACCTAATTCAATTGAGCTTTTAGAGCCCCTCTTCCTTAACCAAGAGAGTAAAACAAAAAACAAAAAAAAAAGGAAAAGAAATGACTGAGTTGATCAAAGACAACCTTAATTGAGTCTTAACCTCTAATATAAGCTATATTGTGCCTATAGCCTAAAAGATATAGCTGGCGTTAATTCTAATCTTATCATGCACAATCAAAATATTGACCTCTCAATGAAGCTTATTAAACAAAAAAAATAAAAATAAAAATAAAAATAGGAATCTTGCACCAAAATGGCAGCTCGCCATAGTTGTGAAAATGGATAAATTTCTAAAAGTAAGGTTCATCATAAAGGTGCCCTATTCTAATTGAATAACCATTGTATGTGGTGCTGATGAAAAAGTCGAAAGGTAAGTATTGAATTGTTGTTTTTACATACTTTAATAAGGCTTATTCAAAGGATAGCTATCCCCTTGCTCAATATTGACCAACTAGTCAACTCTATAGATGGACATAAAATGTCTAACCTAATAGATGCAACAACAAGATATCACCATATCTAGTTGTTTAAAGGAGATGAAGAGAAAAATAGTTATATAATTGACAGGGCGCCCATTATTACCTAGTGATGTCAATTGGCCTAAAGAACACATGGTCATTTATCAATATTTGTTTAATTATATTTTTAAGGTAAGTTGTCCACAGTATGGAAGTTCAGGTAGATGATATAATAGTGAATAGTGTCAAGGGTGAGGACAATGATAATTACTTAATTGGAAAGGGTATTTCAAACTATAAATCAATATTGGATGAAACTTAAACCTCGAAACATATGCATTTGGAGGGTGTATGGGCTAGAAAGTTTTGAAGGTTTATGGTTTCCCAATGAGGCAATTAAGCAAATTAGAAAAAGTTATAACCAAGGTTAAAGATGCTTCCAAAATCAATCTGTTCAAAAATTAAATGGTAGAATTACAATATTAAGGGATTTAACTCATGCTCAACAAAGAGATGCCTCCTATTTTTCCAGGCTTCAAAAGGCTTAAAGAACATAAGTGGAACAATGAGTTAAATGACATTTGACCGCCGAAATCTATTTAAGGCTCTCCTCTTTTGTTGAGTCATCTTTTTCTAAGGGAAGTGTTGCATAGGAACCGCGAGAGACATAATTGCAACTGTCCTAGTTTAGGAGGGAAGGAGGGATTGCAGCTTCCTATTTAGTATTTAGTACTGTGAGATTGCATTTCGTCCAATCCGCTTTGAATTAGAATACTCATTTGGGTGATTTTTTATAATTGAGACGACATTCATATTTTTTTTTATGAATTGCACTTTAATTTTGATTGTTGAAAATGAATTGGGGAATCGCCACCTTAAGTTATTTTTGCTGAAAAAATTTAAGATAAAAATTCATTTGTGACTCTAATTTTATCTCAAAGGAAATGCACTAGACCTTCGAATCAGAATGAATTCGGGGATTAAATTTTCAATTGAACTTGGCTTTTAATTTTAAATTTGGCTTTTAATTTTAAATTTGACTTAAAGATTTTTTTATAAACAACTAAAGAATGACATATAAAATGAATAAATAAATAAATAAAATAATAAAAGAAATAAAGTGATTTAAAATGAAGAAAGCAATAAAGTAAATTAATTATTACAACTAAAAATCCAAAAATAGGGGATCTCAACTCTAACCCTTATAAATTTGACATAAAATGAATGAATAAATAAATAAAGCAATAAAAGAAATAAAGTGATTTAAAGTGAAGAAAGCAATAAAGTAAATTAATTATTATAACTAAAAATCTAAAAATAGGGGATATCAACTCTAACCCTTATGGGTTTTGGGTTGGTCACACATTCCCCAAAAGTCTAATTTTAAAGAAAATAAAACAAGCACATAAGCAATGTAAATTGGGAAAAAAAAATGATTTTCTAATATTTCTGAATTTGCAGCTTTGAAATAGTTTGCCTTCATATCCTTTGGAATAAGAATCAAAACACACACAGTTCTTCCTTTTTGCGAGGGAGTTAGTATGATTTTTTATCCGATTTTATTATGTTTTGTTCTTTATTTTGATACTTTACCAAATTAAAGAAAGGGAGAAAGGAGACAGATTTAAGAGACCTTAAACAAAATTAAAAAAAAAAAACAAAAGACCAAGTTTAGGAATTGGTACCTTTTTTCTTGCTCTTCGAGGAGGCGGCGGTTGGAGTGTCTTTCCGGAATGGAGTTTCACCTTGTGAAACGATTTGAGGAAGGAGCGATGATCGGACTACCTTTCCGGATTAAAATTTCTCTTCGACTTGACAATTTCTTAGGAAAAACCCAGATTAATTTTTTAGATTAATTAAAAATTAATTTTGAGGCATAAGAAAGACAGGTAAAAGAAGGAGAAAAAAAGAAATCAATTAGTGACAACTCAACCTAAAATGATTTCGGGGTCAAGAACTATGTTAGGGAGGCTCTCTATTTATAATAGAGGCTTGGGGGGTAAGATTTCATCATTTCCTGATGTGGGACTAATGAAAATATGTTAAAATGAAGCTACCATGGGCATGAAGGATAAGTGACACCGGAGGGGGGTGGCGACGCCGCCCCTTAGGGAGGGTGGCAATAAGGCCCAAAGGGGGCGGTATCTTTAGCAACCCAGAGTGGCAACCCAAGTTGCCGCCCCCAAGCCAAGGCGACACCACCCCCTAGGGAAGGCGGTAATACCTCTCCCTTGGGGTGGCAGCGAGGGTTCATTCCCGCTTTGATGTCTTATGAGTCCATTCATGAATGGCTTGGGTTCTAGTTAGTGTCGTTCTTGGCACAAGGCTGAGGGGTGTAAAAAATCAATGTTCACAGCTGCCCCCATCACGATTGTCCATTTTGGATGTCAAACGTCATGTTAGTGAACTGGGTTGTTTCTGTATGTTTGAAACAAAATAAATGCTTTCTCACACTTTGAAGTATTTGGAGATGTGCATGGTATCTTTAGCGACCCAGAGTGGCAACCCAAGTTGTCGCCCCCAAGCCAAGGCGACACCGCCCCCTAGGGAGGGCGGTAATACTTCTCCCTTGGGGTGGCAGCGAGGGTTCATTCCCGCTTTGATGTCTTATGAGTCCGTTCATGAATGGCTCGGGTTCTAGTTAGTGTCGTTCTTGGCACAAGGCTGAGGGGTGTAAAAAATCAATGTTCACAGCTGCCCCCATCACGATTGTCCATTTTGGATGTCAGACGTCATGTTAGTGAACTGGGTTGTTTCTGTATGTTTGAAACAAAATAAATGCTTTCTCACACTTTGAAGTATTTGGAGATGTGCAGGTTTGATCTGCCAAGCTTTGGTCAACTTTCAATTTTCTAATATTTTTCTGTTTCTGATGTTTCCTACAAAATAGGAGCATCCTAGGTTAGAATTAAAAAAATGATAGCTATATGGATAGAGAAAAATCATACGGATGTAATAAAATTGACGACACTTCATTCAGACTTGAAATGGTCTGAAATTGCATCTGTCCTTATTTTCGGCCAGGTTAAGGACGTGATGGTCAGTTTTGAAATTCTCAAAATCTATAAATAGGGGGAGTGAGGTTCTCACTTTTCTTTCACTCTCATTCTTCTCTCTCTAGCTTTCTCTCTCTAAAAGCTTTTCCTTCTTTTTTTATGGCTTCGACTTTAGATAGTGCTGCTAGTAATAGGGAAAATCATAACTATAAGGCCCCGCGACACAATCCAGACCCTAAAAATCTGTTGTAGGAGCCAGAACATCATGTCTTTTGGGACAACAGGATTGAGGTATTTTTTTTTCAACTCTTTTTTTTCATTATTCATTATTCTTTTTCTTTTCTTTTTTTTTAATAAATTCATAATGACAACCATGCTTAGGAACATAGGTGCTAGGTCAAATTTAGCTTATTTAGCAAATGCTTTATTGGTCGAAACCCCGGTAAAGCCCTTACTAGAGCCCACAGGCTTTGCATCTTTTTTGAAATTCAAGACATCCCCTGAGAGCAATGTAGCCCTGATCAAGGCATTAGCTAAGCGGTGATGGGATACTACCAATACTTTCTATTTTCCATGCAGAGAGCTTACTGTTATTTCGATTGACCTGTCGATGCTGACTGGTCTTCATTTCGGGACTCATCACCTAGATCTTTGAGGATATGATTCTACTCATAGGTCAAGATCCTCCTTCGGATCGTATATCGATACCCCGCACTTGACTTTAGGCTCGCTTAATAGAAATGGAGCCTTTTACGGAATAGATATTTGATGCTAAGGTTATAGGCAAATTGATGATGTTAATTCTGGCGGGATGCACATTTGCCATACCTGTCGAGACACTGTTAATCTGAATATAATGCCGAGTCTGATGGACTTGACTCTGTTAGGTGAGTATAATTGGGCTGGCGCTATTCTAAGCACCATATATCGAGATATGTCTGATCTGTCTCGAGGAGCTTTCAATTCTTATGGAGGAACATACTTCATTTGGAAGGTACACTCTATACCTTTTATTTGAATTTTTGCTTAGTCTTTCTATGCTTGAATATTTGAATTAGGTATGGGCTTATGAATACTTTTAGACGTTTGCCCCTACTCTTAGTAGCCCTAGGCTAGATGTATTCCGTGTTGGTATCCGATGGAATAGGGAATACTGGACTAGTTTGGATTTGCATTAGTTCAAGATGATTCAAGCATTTTTTTTGGGTAGCCTTGATACCTTTCAGGTACTTTCTGACTTTATTTTTGCTAATATTCCATACTCTTTATTCACAACAATCATTTTTTGCAGGTTCAGTTGAAACCTTACGTCAACAAGATACAACTGATGCCCAAAAAGCTTAATCTATGCACCACCCTGGCTTGTTCTTGACTGTTGCTTTGCTCTGCACATCATAAGCTATACTACTTGAGATATAGGGTCAGAGTTCAGACTATCAATAGGTGGATGGTCCCAGCACATCCACCAATTCACATGAGATGGGATATGGACATTCGGGCATTGGATGAGGCTTATAATGGTCTTTCAGTTAATCTGTATGTGAGTCATCGGGATGACTATGTGACATTATGTCGTACCTGTCTGATAAGCCCTATTAGTGATCCATGTAGGCATTTGGAGTGCCCATCTGATGTTGCGAGACCTTCTTTTGTCAGATCTATCCCAGTACATAGTATGGGTGCATCTATGGGTTCTTCTTCAGCTGATCCCAGTGTTAGCCCTAAGATTTGGACTGATTCTGATAGGGTCCCTTTGGGTCCTAACTACTGGCTTATTGGGGATATTTCATATAATGATGGCATTTGTGAGATGTAGATATACCATTTTCCAAATGTGGTCCATCCTTTGACACCAATTTTTCCCAACAATCCTAAGGTATGTTCATGTTTTGCTCTTGGTTTTGCTTTTGGAAATGATCCTTAGCAAAGCATTTCTGATCTCGTCATCTCATTCTTGCAGATTACTATTGAGTGGGCCCGTCATAATTACTGAATAAGGCGTAAAATGGAACAGGCTTTAGCGGGTATGCTAACCCATCTTTAGTTTCAAGCTGGCCGATCTCGCCCACCAAAGTAGCCTTGTCGGCACAGCCAGAAAGAGTAGTAGCTCGTCTGAGCTTTTTTCTTTTCTTATTATTGATTTTGCTGTTTTTTTTTTCAAATTATGATGTATGGATGACATTATATATGCATGGCGTTATGTATGCATCAAATTTTATGACTTTTCAACCAGACTTCCCATGTAATGAATGCCAACTTATGCAAATTATGTGATGTTGTGAAATGTTACACAATTTTATATCTAAAAATGCAACTAAATGAAATAAAATGTACTAGAATTCCTTAAAACGCCTCCTGGGACCCTAATTTTTTAAATTTTTGCAAATTTCAACGAATTTCCACACAGGAGAGTAGTTGCCACTGGTCAGAGTAGGAGGTACCATCGACCATTAAGGGTGGTGTCGTCGACCTTTACGGTGGTAACACCCTTGCACTTGGATGGTTTGCTAGATGCTTAGGGAGGCGCTGCCTATAGTGGGTGGCTGCACTGCACTATTACAATGTGCCCTAGCCCGTTTTTTCAGCATTTTTTCTATAAAAGGGGCTCTCCTCCTTCTTAAAAAGTCACTCCTACTTTTTGCCACTCTATTCTTCACATTCTTTTTTTTTTTCATTGTTTCAACTCAAAATGGAGCCCTACTATAGTCATCATATGTTTTTGTGGATAAAGAACCTGGACAAGATCAAGAAAATTAATTTGGGTAAGTATGGTGTCAATTCTGTTTAACCCTGAGAGGTGTGAAAGTGGATTGGGACTTTCTTAAGGCCTGTTTGAGATTTTAGGATCCTGTGGACCATGTGTTTTGATTTGGGGCTAGTATAGAGGAGATGTGCCCCACTTTTGAGCAATTCAGTGCCATCCTTGTTAGCAACCTAAATGCTACTCTAGTTGTTCCCGAATACCGGGTATGGTATTTTCACTATTTCAAGAGGCTTCTAGGCCTGAGTCATGAGCTAGCTAACTCTATAGCAGTGGAGGGTCAGATTAATCATACTGTAGTCATGGCGAAATTCCAGTATCCAGAAGATCTAGGAGACAGGATGAGACAGAAGTGTAGGATGATTGTCTTGGTTTTATGTTTGACTGCTGGATGCCTATTCTTCAGTTCACCTGGCTAGGGAGATATTCAAGTGATGGAGCTGATTGCTCAGATAAAGCGAAGCTCTACTATTATCGATCTGATTTTGGCAAAGACCTTACATAGTCTATATGGCAACTATAGAGCTGAGGGCCCTTGGTCTATTAGCCCAATCATACTACAGGTAAAAAAAAAAAACACTATATACTTTCTCTTTGCTTCTTATTCTAATTGAAGTTTCTTTTTCCAATCACCCCTTATTCTTTTCAAATTTATCTTAGAGATAATCCTCGAGTGGAGGGCCTCCCAAATAGGATGCCATATTTTGTTGCTCAGTACTAGATGCAGAGGACCTTGATTTGCTTAGACTTAGAAAAGGAGTGGATTGCCTAGATTCTAGAATTGGGCCCTAAAGATCTACTTTGGAATTGTTCCTGGTACGGGATTGACTCATGTGTCACTATGAGCTATAGGTACAAGATGGTCTACCTGTTGGGCATCTCTATGACTTCATTCTATTAGGGGACTAGAGTTCTGAGGCATATGGGTCAGTCTCAAGGTGTTCCTCTCACTGAAGCTGTACTTCCTACTTCTTTGATTACTGGACTTGTTTCCTAGGCCATAATGAATGGATGGAGGTGATCCATACGCTTTGTATGACCTGCTGGCTTATCCGGTAAACTAGAGGATTATGATACTTGGTTTATCATGGAAGTATGGCCTATTGAGAAGATTAGGCAGGTAGCCTTGATCACAAAACTAGAAGCAAACATAGAGATTGAGGATGCTGGAACAAAGGGGGTAGCAGGACCAAAGGTGATTATTGTGGCTAAGGGTGAAAATGGAGTGGAGCCAGAGGTAGTTGCTACAGACGACGGGGATCTCGACGACACAAGAGATATTCATCCTAGGAGGAGGCAGACTTAGACCTTGACTATTTTAGATTCCGTCTTTTAAATTCTGTTTAGACTTCTCTTTCTTTCTTTTTTATTAATTTTTATGCTGAGACTTTTCTTTATATTTATTCATGTTAGAATCGTAGATTAGATATCCACTCTTTAAAATGAATAAAATAAGAAGGAATTTTCTTTTTTTTTTGGGACTTGTGCAATAACTTGATTTTGACAGACAAGACAAGATAGAGCACAAATTTTGATTTTTAAATAAAATTGGATTAAATAAAACTAGATTTTGGTTGATGATGACATAAAATCCAATTTAAAATAAGGTCACATTTTTTATTTTTTTTATTTTTTTAATTATTTTAAAAGCTCTTACTTTTTCCCTGTCACGACCCAATGCCGCAGTCGGATCGCGACGGTTTTAGGGCACGGAAAATGCCAATGGCGACCAGCACCCGTAGAACCTAGTATCAATCACATTCACAATATACATATATTTATCGCAGCAAAAATAAAATTATACATCATCAGTTACACATAGCAGATCTATATATATATATATATATCCAATCACTCATAAAATACTATTCATTCTGAAATACCATCTCATATATCCTCATAAACATATATATATTTGTTCATGTCCTAACTAACCCATACATACCCCATGGAGTAGCTAGATATGAACATCCAAAATACAGAGTACAAAATATATATATACATCAGTAATGCTGGCAAAAATCCCTGGATGATGAACAACAGGATTCTGCAATCTACTCCTCTCCTGAAATAAGTAAACAATGAGAGGATGAGTATATAAGAAACTCAGTGAATCTATATGCATCGCCAATAAAAGTAGGGTTAACTGAAGAATCAATGATATTAAAAACTCAATACGATCAATTTACAGAAGCATTTACAGTAAATGACAGAATAGATCAATAAGGAATATCAAAGGTTTAATACCATAGAGAAAAACAGATAAAGGGCTGGATTGTATGAAATTATACAATCTCCTGTAGCAATCAATCTGGACTATATGCGAATTATATGCACACATACAATCTCCTGTATGGACTATATGTGAACTATATGTACACATAAAGTCTCCTGTAGTAATATCTGTATAATAAGACGGGCCAGGTCTTATGGTTAGGTCCATAACCCATTTCCTAGATAGGGTATCAGTAATACAATGTGCACAAGGTCAACAGTATTTTTCCGCTACCCTGTCGAACTGATAGCTCTGTTATATCACATAAGGTCAACATAAGAAGGAAAATTATCAATGGACACCATTATACCGCAATGGTGTCCTCAATTTCAACAAACTCAATATCAATCAATTAATAACAGTTAGGTAACAAAAGCTCATTAGAATCAATTAATGAGCCTGAAATTAATAAAATATCAATAATAATCAATGAAACGAAGACTAAAGGTCTAACGACCAAAAATGGGAACAAACATATTTTGGTCATTTTGCTGTCAAAAGTTGACGCAATTGGCATGCCATGGTCGATGGCGACGGTGGCATTCAAATGGTTGGCCTACGGATTTTTCGACATGGTTTCGGCGTAATATCAATATTGCCCAAAATATCAACAAACACACAAATGGAAGCAATTCCATAGGCAACAAAAACAACTCAAAAATATTCAATGAAAGCATCAAATATACAATGGAAACCAAAGGAATAACAAGGAAATTCATAGGCAAATTTCTCAAATTTGGGTTTCGCTAATACTCATTTTTCACAATTGGATTCTAAAGTTCATTCTAATAATTTGGGCAAGTAAATTAATGCATATTGGACTTACCTAAGCCTCCAAATCACCAAAAGCAAAGCAATTGCTACCAAATCCCTAAATTCTCGGTTTAGGCCAAATTTGACCATTTTCCTCGAACGAGTTTTTTGCAACGAAACGAACGTTAATTAAATACCTATAAATACCCAATTGACTTATTCTAAAGCCAATTTACCTATTCTAATCCATATACTCAAAATCAATTCATACAACTTCAATTTTAGGGTTTTAAATTGGGAAAAATTGTTTAATGCATCAATTGATGAAATTAAACAATTTACCCATTCCTTTTATCACCAAATTAATCTATTTAAACCAAAAAATTAAACAAACAAATCATTTACCTCAAAAATCCCATTTTGGCCGAAATTCCTATAGCTTTGTTCTTCAATTTTTCTTTAATTTCTATGGCTTAATTTGGTAGTAAAATGTTTGTATGGTTTTAGTTTTGGATTTATTATACTTTTCCTTCACAAATCTAACTTAGAAAATCAAAAAGGAAGAAAGAAATGAAAGGAAATGACTCACGGCAATTGAAGAACAAATGGGCATAAAATTTGTCTATTTGTGCTTATATAATAAGATAAAATCGGCAATTTACGCTTTGGTCCTTAAATTTTCCAAAATTTTATTTTAGTCCTTTTTCGCTCGGTAATTTATTCCGACAATTTCATCGGGAATTAGAAATCAAAGTGAATGTTTAAACATCATATTTTAATTAATAATATTTAATAAAAATAGTGTCAGAGTTGTTCTGAAACTCAGACCGATAAATTTCACTATTCACCGAAAATACTCTTTTGCTCGTTTTTTAGCTTTCTGTAATATTTTCTCAAATTTCATTTTACTATATTCACATATGAATATTACTTATCAATTATCCTCAATCCAAATACAAAAATTCATCCGTCGTCCGTTCAACTATTTTTACGGCGGCGATATCGGTACCGACGTTTTCTGAAAAATTTTCCTGTTTTCGCTCTAACTGGTTTTCTAAAATTATTATTGGTTATTTAGATGATTTTAATTTATATACTGAGAATTTTATTCACTAAAACCTATTATGCATTTCTAGGATATTACAATTATGCACGATTGTGCTATTACAATGTGATTGCACTTTTCATTGGATCCAATTCTGTTATATGATATGAGAGTTGACTCATACACTGGATATTCATATGGAAACTTGTTTCACACCATATTTGATATCTTATATTATTTCTACAAGTCATTTGTGAGCGATCATGGTATTATGAATATTTACTGCATTTATATATATATATATTCACAGAGTATTTTTATAATCACCCCCGTAGTTGTCATTGTTTTTCAGGGCCGCAGTGAGACTCGGATTCCATTGGCACAATCTATCCTCGCCTTGGAATTTTGCTACTTGTATCATGTAATACTCAGGTCTTAAACTCTACATGTAAATATTTGTATAGTATTAGAGATTCTATGGTACTGTAACCTAAATAGAGTCATATGTTTGTGCATGTATTTCTTTTAGTTTTATAAATAAACTATGCTATGGATATGTATGGTTTGATATATATATGATGAGTTGATATTGGAGGTTGAGTTGGATGTTGATAATAAATTTATATTAGGAGTGTTGTTTGCATTTTCTACAACGGGATATAGTCTCATATGAGAGGAGATGCTGTCAAAATTTCACTAGAAATATTAAGCTATATTTGAGTTGATCATGTGAATTGCTTCCCATATTATATAGATAGTTAGGTTCTTCATGGTAATGGTAGCTTAAGCAATACTCGTACCCTAGGACCATGCGACTCCCAGGTTGGCTCGTGATAATAGTCCTCTCTGATTGTCCATTTATCTGTGGATGAAATGCTATGCTAAACCGAAGTTGTGTACCTATAGCCTCCTAAAATTTCTGCCAAGACTGAGAAGTAAACTGTGTCCCTCTATCATATATTATCACCAATGGCACTCCATGAAGCGTTACAATCTTGTCAACATACAACTGTGCATACTGAGCTGCAGAATAACTGGTCTTTACCTCGAAGAAATGAGCAGATTCAGTCAATCGATCAACAATAATCCAAATAAAGTCATAACCTCATGTAGTCCTCGGTAACCCAACTATGAAATCTATAGTAACTTGCTCCCATTTCCACTCTGGCAACTCTATCTCCTGAAGTGAACCATACGGCTTCTGGTGCTCAAACTTTACCTGCTGACAGGCTAAGCATATGGACACAAATTTAGCCACATCCCTCTTCATATTGGGCCACCAATATACATCCCTCAAATCATGATACATCTTTGTAATTCCAGGATATACATTATATGAAGAATAATGGGCCTCTCTCATAATTTGATCCTAGAGTCCATTAATATCAAGTACACATAATCGTTTATTGCATCTCAATACACCATTATCAACTATGAACTCTAGAACTTTACCACTCTGAACATCTTTCTTTCACTTCTGAAGATATGAATCCCTATCTTGTACCACCTTAATATCATCAATCAATAGTTGTTTAACCCGAAATTGGGCTATTAGAGCCTGGTTACGATCCTGGGATCCCAATTCTAACTCCATACCCATGTTAACTAACTCTTTCATCTCACGACTCAATGGTCTTCTAGAAACTTAAATGTGAGCTAGACTGCCCATAGACTTCTGGCTCAATGCATCTGCTACTACATTAGCTTTACTCGAATGGTAAAGTATCTCATAGTCATAATCCTTAAGCAATTCGACCCATCTTCATTGCCGGAGATTCATATCTTTCAACTGAAGTATATACTGCAAACTCTTATGATCAGTATATATCTCACATTTAGACCCATACAGATAATATCTCTAGATCTTTAGTTCAAACACCATTGCTGCCATCTCCAAATCATGAGTCAGATAATTCATGTCATGCTTCTTTAATTATGGAGAAGTATACGCAATCACTCTTTTATTCTACATAAGTACACAACCCAATCTGACTCTGGAAGCATTACAATAAACTATAAACTTATCATCTTCTATCGGCAAAGCTAATATTGGAGCACTGGTGAGACAAGTCTTCAAAGTCTGGAAACTGTTCTCACATTCATTTGTCTATTGATACTTCTCCGATTTCTTAGTCAATTTAGTCAATGGAGCAGCAATCTTGGAGAAATCCTTCATAAACCGTCTATAGTACCCTGCCATACCAAGGAAACTATGGATCTCTAAAACATTAGTAGGTCGAGGCCAATTAGCAACTACTTCTACCTTTTGAGGATCCACCTTAATACCATCATTGCCCAAGAAAACATACTTCAATTAACCAAAACTGGCATTTAGACAGTTTAGCAAACAACTGATTCTCCCGAAGTGTCTGTAATATAATCCTCAGACACTCTACATGCTCTTTCTTACTCCTAGAATAGATAAGAATGTCATCAATGAATACTATGACAAACTTATCTAAGTATGGATTGAATACCCTATTCATCAAATCCATAAAAGCAATCGGTGCATTAGTTAACCCGAATGGCAACACTAGGAACTCATAATGTCCATACCAAGTTCTGAAGGCTGTCTTGGGTACATCCTCCTTCTTCATTCTCAACTTATGATACCCAGATCACAGATCAATCTTAGAAAAGTGATTGGCACCTTGCAATTGATCAAATAGATCATCTATCTGTGATAGTGTATATTTGTTCTTCACAATCATCTTATTCAGTTGCCGTAATCTATACACATTCTCAGTGAGCCATCCTTCTTTTTCACAAACAGTACTGGAGCACCCCATGGAGAACTACTCGATCTGATAAATCCTTTATCTAACAATTCTTGCAGTTGCACCTTTAATTCTTTCAATTCTATAGGTGCCATTCTGTAAGGAGGGATGAATATAGGATAGATGCTTAGATACACCTGAATCTCAAACTCAATCTCCCTGTATGGGGGTAGCCCTGGAAAATCATCAGGAAAGACATAAGAGAATTCTCGGACTACAGGTACCTGATCAATCCCCACTTAAGTCTTCTGTATATCAACCACATAAGCCAGGAATGCTGAACAACCCTTATGTATCATCCTTATAGCCTGGATAGCAAAAATAAAATTAATTCCAGATTCACATTTGTTACCCTAGAATTCAAATTTTTGTTGCCCTTTAAGCTTAAATATGATCTTCTTCTCAAAACAGTCAATAACTGCATGATGTATCGTTAGCCAATCCATACCAAGTAGCACATCAAGCTCTAACACAGGCAGTTCTATCAAATCAGCACGCAGGACATTATCATCAATTTCAACAACACACCCTAGAGAGTAATAATTCACTTATTTACTCTCCCCCATTGGTATGGTTATCTCTAAGGGTATACTCATTATCTGCCTCTCCTTATTTAACTTTGGTGCAAACAATGGTGAGACAAAAAAATGTGTAGCCTAGATTCAGACAATGCTTCTGCTAATTCATTTTGAATAAGGATCATACCTGTGACTGGATGGTTAGCTCTCTGTGCCTTCTCGGTGTTAACAGCAAAAACTCGCCCCTAACCTCTACCTGCTGGGGCCTGACTACTGCTAGGTACCTAACCTCTGCCTCTACCTTTAACTGGAGCCTCTCTTGTAACATTCTAACTCATTTGTGCTACTGGACGGGATACTGTAGCAGATGGTTGTTGCTCACCCCACATAGGGCATCTGTTAATGAAGTGCCTATGCTGACCACATTTCAAATAGGCACTTGTTTGTAAACAACACTCCCATTCGTGCCTTCTACCATAGAAACTGCAAATGGGTACACTCGGCATCTGAGTAGTAGGTCTAAAAGAACCCTGTGAATAAGCAGGAGCTGAATGCACTGGAGGCCCCCTACTATAAGTCCTCCTCCTTTGACTGCCTGATAAAGGTCTCTGATCAATTTTGGGTGCTGGCTCTATCTATCTAGGTTGGGAGCTGCTCTCCCCCCTTTTGCTCTGTGAACTAGGTCCTCCTTTCCTCTTCTAATCTCTCCTAGTTCTCTATGACTTGTATTTCTCCTCCATCTAAGTAGTTTTATTAATAATGGTAGTCAGAGATGCGAATTTTGTAGCAAGCAGGGCATTATGAAATGAGGCATTTAATCCCCTCTTGAATATGCTAATCAAGTCTGCCTCAGTAGGACCAATCTGTGTAGCATATCTACTCAATCTGATGAACTCCTCTGCATACTCCTCAACTGTCCAGCTCCCCTGCTCCAATTGTTCAAACTAAATCAGGTTCCTAGTCCTTATCCCTTCTGTCAAAAACTCATCTATAAGCCCCTATATGAACTCTGGCTAGGTAGGAGGATGATCACCAAATAATTTGGGCTCCATATGATGAGAAAACCAAGTCCAAGCTTTCCACTTAAGTAGTAATCCAACCAGCTCCACTGCTCTTGCATCGGAACAAGGTAGCCTCTTAACTACCTTCTCAATATGCTCAAGAAAATCATTAGGTTCCTAGCCTTTGTCACCTCTGAACTCAGGCAGATTTAATTTCAGAGAATTAAACATTGTAACACCGCTCTCATCAATAAGTCGGCAACCCCTTGAATTACAGGTTCGTCATGAACAATTATTGGTTGTACTGGAGCTAGTACTAGAGTAGCAAGTACAACAGCTAGTGCAACAGGAGGTGGCACTGTTGGTGCTACTGGTGGCAACATATTATGTCATTCTCGCCTCAATTCTACTAATTCCTGACGTAAATTCATCATCTCTATCCTCTAGGGGTCATCACTCCTACCAGTCTCCTCTATCATCCGTCGGGATCTAGAAGGTTCCTTTGTAATCTCTCTGACAAGGGACTCGTTAGAGGCTATCTCTGCCTCTCGGGTATCCTCTCTATCTCTGTCATCAGACATCTCTGTCTGTCATGACCCAATTTTAGATCATGATGGTCCTAGGGTACAGGTAATGCCTAAAGGACCAGTACCTCGAAGAACTTATGCTTTTACTTTAACTTAACTTTTACGATCATTACTTAACCTGTGATACATTTTAGGTGATAATTTTTTTTAAAACATCATATCATTCTTACAGAAAAACTGACAGAGTTTCCTTTATTAGTCTGGCCTAAGCTATCCGTAAGACATAAAAATAACACTCCCAATAAAACATACATCCCCTTTTTAACCTCCATTTATCAATCACAGCTCAATAAGCACTTCATAATTTACATTCATATCTCATATCATATATACATCATATAAATTTCTCATATCATATATATGTACATCATTAACATTTTCATATCATGTCTTGTTATCATTTGATCATATTTGACATTGTACTCTTAGCCAATCCAAGCCCTCTATACATTATATACCAAGGAACTTCTATACACAGGAGTGACCACGAATACATACATCTGTAATCCAAGGCTGAAGATGATGTAGCCAATGGATGTCTGCCTCACTGAGGTCCTGAAAACATATAACCATTGAGGGGGTGAGTATAAGATTATACTCAGTGAATCAATATATATGAGTATACAATATTATTCATGAACAGTCACATCTATCCATTAATGATCTTTAAATATGAATACTGGTGATAACATGAAAAAATACATATCATGAACCATAATGAATATAATATAACAGAAACCTGTAACATGTCATATCATATCATGAAACTGTGCTGTTACTTTACTTCTCTTCCTTCACATATCCCTCCAATCACCCATTTAAAATCAATCATAACATGGCATAGGGAATTTACCCCTCCCTAGCAGAGGTCATAACATATATCTGCGTACACAGCCAATGGTTTATTTATACACTATCGAAGGAGTCATGTTATAACATATTATATGCAAATGTCTCATATAGCATGAACATATCAATATAAGTCTCAAATATGACTTGAATCATGATATATAACATTATAAAGTCTAAAGGAAGAGTTTGAGTCAATATAAAATTTTTGCCCGCCGGGGCCCAGTTGCGTCAGCGCAACTGACACCTCTAAATTACGGGTCCGTTTCTCATTTTTCAGGCACTTTCTAGTTTGCCATGAAATCAATATTTCCATGGCATTTTCTTTATACCAATAACAAATACATATATATAATAGACAATTGGGCTTGATTTGACATCAAAAAGCCTTTCAGAATGGATTTTATAGCAAATCAAAGTTTAGGCCAATTTTAGGCATTTCGGCGGCGCTATTTTAGGTCATTTTAGCAAAACTGCCCAAAAATGGATCATTAATGGTTTTCAATCAAGGATATCATTTGATATGCATAAATGAATGACTTATGAATGAATAATGCATGAAACATATATAAGGACTCACCTCTTAGCAAAACTCCAATATATTCCCTTAGTAACCCTAGCCAGCCACGACTAGCCATCGGCAGCTCTCACTTAGGACGATTCTCCTATAATAACCAAATTGCTTTGATAAGACTAAAACTCAGTATACTTCATATCAAAACACAGATCACATCATATTAAAGCATAACAGCATGCATAAACACATGTTATACACCGAAGGCCCTATTTCAAACCTTTGACACTTTTCATAACTTTTATGCATCAAATGTATTTCTATCACCATATTTCATTCACATTACACACATTCAGCATTATAATGCTAAGTTATAAACTTCCAAACACTTAGCTCAATATTTCATACCAAACATACATCACATTTCAAATATGCTTTCCAAATACTTATACCAATCAACCTTTCCACATTTGAACTTATACATTTCCATCATTCATGC
>CANXYC010569964.1:0-19786 GCA_948193065.1 Aleurites moluccanus | reverse complement strand
TTTCATTATCTTCTCTAACTGAAAAGAGTCCTTATTCACATTAAGTGACCGAACAATTATTGAACTATTCAATAAATGTGTTTTGTATATAAGATTATAAATGAACTTTTTGTGTATAAGTTAACTGATAAATAAAAATTTTTTTTGCCAAATATTCAATTTGTAATCGAGACATAATTTCATTTTTTTCAAAATAATTCATCTCAAATTATTTTTTCAAACAATATGTTACTTTTGGAAATTTTTCAGGAATTTCAATAATATTCAAATCATCAATATATATAATAATTATGGCAAATTCATATACAAAATTCTCTATAGTATTACTTTTATATTATATTTTGAACAAGTATTCACTTAAACGATTTTACCATATGGGCCAAATTGTTTTAATTCATATAAAGATCTTTATAATTTAATTGAATAAATTTTTTGAGAACTTAAATTATATTTTTATTTTAAATTCTTCAGGGATTTTCATATCATTATCAATTGAGTCATATAGGTAAGTTGTGATTACATCCATTAAGTGCATATCAAGTCTTTCATACATTGCTATATTAATAAATATTAAAATATTATTACATCCACGACAAAATAATATATCTTTCATAATTAATTTCAGGTTTTTGTGAAAATTCTTATGCAACAAGTATTGCTTTGTATTTTACAATTTCATTTTTCTCATTTATTTTTCGTACAAATACTCATTTGTATCCTACTAATTTCACACCTTCAGGTGTTTAGACTACTGGTCCGAAAACCTTACGTCTTTCAAGAGAATTCAATTCTGCTTGTATTGTATTTTTCCATTTTGGCCAATCAATTCTACTTCGACATTCTTGAACAGATCGTGGTTCAAAATCATCATTTTCATTCAGAACATTTAATGCTACATTATATGCAAAATAATAATTTACAACCATTTCATGTCGATTCCATCTTTTTTCAGAACCAACATAATTTATCAATATCTCTTTATTTTTATTAATATTAGGCATTTTTACTTCTTTAGGAAGTGTATCTATGTTAGTATCTGTATTTTCAATAAAATTATCTTTATTATTTATTTCTTTTCTCTTTCGATGATTTGTATCCTTATAACTAATAGTTGTTCATACTTTAAGCGTGTTTGAGATTTATTAATATTAATATATTATCCTTATGGGATAACAATACAAATTAAAACGTTAACCGCTGTTATATGAGATTTTGTTACTCGTTTTAAATCAGCAAGTGCATCTAGCAATAAATTTGCTAATTTTTGCAAATAAATTAATTTATGAACTTCTTGTTCATATTGTTTTGTATTTCTCAACTTTTATTATCTCCCCCTAATACTGATAATATTACTTTATCAAATGACAATCTACAAATCGAGCAGTAAATACATCTCCTATTAATGACTCAAAATATTTAATTATAGAGAGATATTTATATCCAACTTATATTTCTAATATCTTTTGAGAACTCATTTTAGTGCGTTGTGGTGGAATAATTATAATATATACCGTACATTCAAAAATTCTTAGATGAAAAATATATAGTTTTTGACCAAAAGTCAATTGATTAATTTAAAAAATCTTCTAGTTCTTCAATAGATTCAACGTGAATTTTCAATATTTTTTCCATTATTTTTAAACTAAGATGACCTAACTTATCATTCCAAATAATAAAAATATTTGGATATGTAAACTTCTGATTTACTACAAGATTCTTTTCAATTTCACTAATTTTTTATATAATACAAATTAAAGAAAATAACAGAAAATTTTTCGCTATATTTTTCTACCCGAAATAATACTTGTAATATGGAGATATTATTAATTCCTCTCATTTACTGTCTCAATATGATATTTGTTGCTGTAAATATTTTTAAAACTTAACAAATTTCTATGAGATTTTGGAGAAAATAATATATTTTATATAATAAATTTTGTTCCTCTTGTTATAATATATTGGCTCTTCTGGAGTTCTCAATTATTTTTTATTTTATCATAAATAATTGTTTCACCCATTTTTAAATAAGAAAAATATTTGACATTTTTTAAATTGTACGAGTTATCGCACTATTCACAATATATATAGAAAACAATTATCCTTTTTAATATTTTCAAAAATATATTTGTCATATTAATGTGAGCAATATATATATGATCATAGTTAAAATCATCATTATTAGAAACAAAATTTATCTTCATATTTTTTTTTCTCTTTTTGTGATGTTCGATAAATATCAATAAGATATTTTATCATACGGGAAGTATGTTACCAATTTTTTTTATACCATATTGATAATATTTATTTTAAAAATTTTGTTCACCTTTTCTATTTTCATTTCTTTATAATTTTATCCCACTTCTGTTGGTAATAAGTATTCTTATTTTATTCTTATGAAAAGAATAATTATTATATATTTACCTTTAAATTTTACCACATACACTTCAAGGAATGAGATAAAATTAGTAGAATGTGTTTCATGAATTTTTCAGTAACAACTTATTATTTTATTTAGTTAAATATTACTCATTCACTCCAAGGAATAAGATTGAAGCATGATGCATGAAATTAATTCATAATATTTTTACAATCTTTTTATCGATATTGCTACTACAGGAGCATATTCGATATATGAAAAATATTAACATATTATTATTTATAAATATTTTCTACACATTAAGAGTTAATTCTAATAAAAAATTAATATATTTAAAATAAAAGAATAACTTTGCAATATCAAATAAATAAATTCACTATTATTATTAATACATGATTAAATTAAAATAAAAAATTATAATAACTATTCTAATTTTTTTTTTACTTATACTTTTATAAGATCTAAAATACAAATTTTTTTCTTTTATTTCAAATTATATTTTAACAAGTATAAAATATTATAATCTATACAAAAACAAATATCAAAATTAGAGTAGAATTTTTTTATGTTAGATGTAGATTGAAAAATAAAATGATAATGTATAAAAATAGAATTTACTTACTCAAATACATGAATTATAATATTATCAAGAAAAAAAAAATTTCAAAACTCAAATACTTAGAATAAAAATGTTATCAAGACAAAAATCTCTAAATCTTTTCAAGAAAACTATCAAATGTGTCATGGAAAATAAAATTAGGTAGCATAAGAATGTAAGAATTTCGATATACTCATTAACAAAAAAAAAAAAAAACTCTAAAATATATAAGTATAATCTTATTATCAATAAAAAAAGAGATATGAATTATAAATAAAAAGATAATGACAATATAAGAATTTTTTTTATAAGAATAATAAATTCATATATTTTAGTATATTTTTATAAATATAAATAATTTATTAAGATAGTAAAATAAATAAGATGTATGAAATTAACATTTTAAGAGTAGACAAACTTACTTGGATTTGATTGCTTAAAAATAGAGAATCGTGCTGATAACGTGTTATGAAAAATAAAAAAAATAAAATAAGAACAAGAATATAAAAGAGGGAGATTTATATTATTTTATTGGTATATATTATAAAATAATATGAAATTCTCTTTATATCGTTAATCTTCATCATCATATGTTACAATATATAAAATCACTATAAATTATAATATAAATTACAACATAAATGATATAATAAAATTAAATTTAAATATAAAAACTTATAAGTAGTGGGATAGATAAATGAACATCTATATTTATTTTATAAATAGTGAAATAAATGAATGAAGATCCATACTTATTTATATATTTTTATAACATTTATATGTATTTTGTTGAAAAAACGAATAATCAAATAATTAAAGATTATATTCTATTCACAATTTAATTTGAATTCCAAGTTCTAAAATATCAGTTAAATTTTGAATCTTTTACATTCAACCTAACCGACCTAATATTCAACAAACAAATTTTTAATATTTTTTTTATCTGCTTAAGCTCTAGCCTAACTAAAAATGGGTAAATAGATTTCTGCATATTCTCTAAAAAATTGTCGATCAGATTGGGAACATAGCACTGGGATTCATCATTTGATTTCAGAAAAATAGTAATGAGCAGGAACAACGCAAACTTAGTGTTTTATTCCAATTCATATCATCCCATTCAAGCTGGAAGTATCGACGGCACCGATATTGTCCCACACGACAACGCCGTTTACCGTGCCTTTCTCTGCTCCTCCGCCGGCCTCTGTATCTAATCCATTCCTTTTCTTTTCCCAATTAATTTCACAAATTTTCAATTTTGCTACCACCCACTTCATAATTTCAATTTTTTATTATTATTGCAGATGACCCCTTCGGTGATCCCAAAATCATTGGCGAACCATATTGCACTGTTTTTGTTGGCCGCCTCTCTCATTCCACCACTGAGCATACTCTTCGCAAGGTAACTATTCATACCCACTTGCTTATATTTAAGTATAGTCATGGCTCTGATGCTAACGTTAATATTGCCATTGTTAATCTTAGGCTATGAGCAAGTATGGTCGAGTCAAGAACTTGCGTTTGGTCAGGGACATCGGTAATTTTTTGTTATGATTTGATTAATGTGAAGTGGGATGATGTTAATTTTGATAGTTTGGTATTGGGTTTTCTTTGAATTTTTGTTTAAATTAGAGTCTTGTTTTGTTTGCTACTTATTTTTGCAGTAACTGGTGCTTCGCGTGGCTATGCTTTTGTTGAATATGAAACTGAAAGAGAAATGCGTCGTGCATATGAGGTTCTGAGAACTGACTTTCTTTTCTTGTTTTGTTTCAATATTTAGTTTTACAAACCAGAGAAAAATAAATCACATTGGACCCAGATTAGCAAATATGTTTTCTGTTTTTTCTGTTTTGCTGGTCTGTTCAATTGCTTAACACGAGGCAGCAAATATATATATATTACATTGCTTATGCGTCATAGTTGGATGTTATGATGAAAAAGAAGTGTGATTTTTGCTTGTATGTTTAATTTAGCAAACAACAGGACAAGTGTGAGAATTTTATGGGTTTAGGTCTTTATCTTTTGTGCTGTTTGAGGATGAACTATGAAACAGAAACATGCTATTTTGACTGCACCAAAATTCACCATTTTAAGCATTAGAGAATCTTCCTGGTTAATTTTCTCGGCTAGTTGGTGTTTCTGCGTGCTAAGCTCAAACGGCTGGAATACGTTAGTTATGACAACTATAGTCTTTTTTTTTTTTCTCATCATCATCATCATCAACAATTGGATATTGAAATTATTGAAATTTTGTGTACAGTCCTACAAGTAGAAGTCAGGTGCATTATGAGCCATTTTCTTTCTATCATTATTTTAGAATTTCATTTTTAATTTCCTCTGTGGCAGTCTCTTTTCCATTTCCTCCTCTTTTGGATTGGTGGTTGACCATATGCTAGAATATTCTTTGAGGATATTAGAAATATTTGATGTAGATTTATTAAAATAATGCCAAGGCAAAAAGGAAGTGATGTTTGAAACTGAATTCTGGAGGTTATTTATTCATTGGGAAGCATATTGTGGAAGAAAAAATAAGTTGAAGCAGCTAGTTGTTCTAATGGTGTGAATTTTTCTAGATCCTCTGAGTGCAATTTCTTTGTTTAGAATCAATTATTTTAATTGACAACTTCATTTATAGCACTTTTGCAAAATTTTGAACAGGTGCTTTGTACATAATGTATAGTTATTAATGTCGAATGGGTGAAACTTTTATTTTAGTGCTTTTGATGTGTATGATCCTTCAGACTTGTATCTTTCCTGTGTTATTGATCAAGCAAAAGAAGGTCCATTCTCTTTGTTTGTTGGATATTTTTAGGCCTGGGAGCATGCAACACACTGGAAATTACCTTCACAAAATTATATCATTTAAACAGATCAATCATGTGTTCAGTTAGTTCTATGCCTGTGATCAAATTACCATGTGTTGAGGTTATCTTGGTTATATTTATGGCATCAACTAATAATGGACTTATCTGATATGCAGGATGCTCATCATTCCTTCATTGATGACTCTGAAATAATAGTTGATTATAACAGACAGCAATTGATGCCTGGCTGGATCCCAAGAAGGTTAGGTAAGTTTAATAAATTTTCTCTCTCATAATGATGTTCCCAATAAATATAAAACTCATAAGGCATTCCCAGCGCATCAATCGAAATTGGTCATTTCTTGTTCCTAACTGGCTAAAGGTAAAGTTCCATTAAAGAGTATCTCCATTGGGTAGAACCTCTAATGATATTGTGGATCTTGCAACAGTTGCATAAGAAATAACAGGAATTTCAGGAAAATCATGGTTTAGGATTTATTTTCGTACTTTATTTTTTTTCCCAAACAGGAGGAGGCCTTGGCGGCAGGAAGGAGTCTGGCCAGCTTCGATTTGGTGGGCGAGAACGACCATTTCGAGCTCCTCTGTATGTAGCATTCACATTTTGATACTTATTTTTGCAAAATTTAACTATTAGAAAGGATTGGTTTTCCACAAATATTTAATTTTCACTCCAATAATCTTAATTTGTCCTTTTTTCATTAGTAAATCTGTTGAATTCAGTTTATTTGATTTTGATTGCATATTGGATCAAACATGCATCAGTGCTTCCTTTTGGATTATATAACTGAAGGGTGGAATGAGGTAGGTGGTGCAGTAATGGAACCTGTGGTCCTGGAAAGAAAAAAATTAAACAAAGGTCATACCTTTCTTGGGTGACCACATGCTTGGCCTTGTAGTTCCCATAGATTTGAAAATAATATGATGGGTCAAGAATCGAGGATAATAACTTGATTGGAAAGAATTGGAGAAGGTGGTAGAAAATGGAGTCATTTGCTTTTATTTCATTTTTTTCTGCCCCATCTTATCCTCTTTCTGTCATTATTTGGATGCTTCATATTGTCTCGAAGATAAGGTCTTTTTTACAAAACTTACAACAGTAATTAGTTGATTGCTATCCTTGCTAAAATTTTAACATGAAGTGGCGTTGATTTCCTTGAGAAATTTGTTTCTGTAGTTATTTTCTTGAATTGACAAGCATACTGGCATATACTGTAAGTAATACATTCAGAATAGAAGCTTATCATCTCCATGTTCACATGCAGACACACTGCCATTGTATATTAAACATGCTGTTGTTGTTGACTCTGTCAATTTCGTGCATCGTTGCATAAGTTGATCAGTAGCCAATTGAATTAATTGCTATTCCGATGGAAAGTTCAGCTTATCCATTCCATCCACTGGCTGATTGACTTGAATCTTTATTTAGCATTCCATCAATCCAAGCGTAAGCTGTGGATGTGTGACTGTAGTCTCTCATATGCAAAGGTTCTGCTACTGGTTAGAAACCAACTCGGCCTGATTTTGCAAAAGACTGGATGGATCTGTTCAGGCATACTCAGTTTTTTTCTGCTTTCTGCTTTTGTAGTGAAGCACTAAACATTGAACTAACGATCACCTGCCTTTTGTTGATCACTTCCCTAGTAATGTAGCCTCTTGCATTTGTAGGCAATGAATTTCGTACAGAAGATTGAAATTTCTAATTTGATGGAATTAAAATAGCTGCTGATGAATTGTTGTAAATCCTAACTTACTGCTACTATAGGATGTAAAAGTGACGACTGATTTAATTAGATTACTGATGGAATGGCCTCCCTCCACAAGGCAGGCAATCGATACCACTGGATGATTTGAAGAGGCTTGGCATTCCTCCTCCGCCAGAAGGAAGATACATGTCCCGTTTTCAGGTAATGTTTGTTTCTTATGAACTGCAGCTGCTTTTAGTGTTCATCTTGCATTGCATGCCATATAGTGGTTGCCATGTCACAAGTCTTGTCAACATGTGCAGTTTTAATTGCTGTATTAATTTTTTTTCTTAATGTCTGCGTCACTAAATTATCCAATTTTTGAGATACATATTTTTTTGTTAATTAGTTGAAAATTATTTGCTGTTAAATAATTGTGTTGAATAACACCTTGAATTTTGCATTGGAAATAATTACCAAATGTCATTTAGGAAAGCTTTTTTTTTTTGGCTTACTTTTCAGTTACTGTTTAGGTCCCATCACCCCCGAGAAGAAATCGAAGTTCCATAAACAGAGAAGAAAGCTCTCATATCAGGAGATCTATTGACAAGGAAGAATGGAGCCACAGAAGCAGCTCTGCGGAGAGAGAAGAACGCTATAACAAAAGGAGCTCTAGGAGTAAGGAACAGTCTGGTAAATGGCGTTCTGAGGAGAGGGAAGAATATTACCATAAAGGGAGCTCTATAGACAGGTCTGGGCGTTCATATAAAATGCTCTCACTGGAAAGAGAGGATGATCGTCCTGAAAGGAGATTTCTGGACAGGGAAAAGCACGATGAGAGGAGCTCTACAGACAGGGAAGAAAGCCCTTACAAAAAGTCTTCGGATGTGGAAGAGTACTCTTATAGAAGTTCTAGGGATAGAAAAGAAGGCTATCACAAGCGCCACCGGCATGATAGTAGGTCCGACAGACACAAAAGGAGGAGGTCCACCACTCAGGATCATTCTTCTGATCATTAACAGTGCAAGCGCCTGGGATCCAACTTTCTCCAGAAGAGATTGCTATGCTTCCTTGCTAAACCCTAATGAACCTTTAAGTTAGTGTTAGAACATGGTGGAATGAATATAGAACATTTTTTGGTTTACTGAATTGGCCTAGAAATCCTTCTAAACTAAAGGAAGTCCAAGCAATTAGAAATTATATGTTGGACCTGCTTGAGATGATATTAACAACATATGTGTCCAATTAGCAGGTGAAATGTACAAAAGTGATGGAACTAGACTTGGAGGAAAAGAAGGTTTTATTTATTTAATTTTTCATCCTGAGGGTGGTCAACACACAACACAAGTTTCATTTCCACAAGCAAGACAAGCATTGCTGGAGCATAATGAAATGGGATTTTCAGCAGACTACGCATACATTCAAGCATTAGTGCGAGAGGGATAAAAAGCAGCATTCTTCTCAGAATTGAAAGGAACGAATATGACTTCAAAAGGTTTGCTGGAACATGAGAAGAAATACAGATCTCCAATCAATTTTATCAGCAAATGAACAACTCATATAGGATATAACGGAGCGATTTTTTTTTAGTTAACTAAAAACAATTCCAGGAGATTTGAATGGATAGTCATCTGTTTTTACAGCAGTAGGTGCTGCTACCATACCATCTTCTTGAAAGATACCACCGCTTATTTGAATCTTCAGTCCAATGCACATATTATTGCAGCTCAGCAAATCAGTCAAAATTCCCAGTTTCCTGATATGTTTTGCAATTTGAATGGCTTCTTCAAACCTTCCAAATCTTCTTTACATTTCAAAGTAAATTCATTTGCTTGACCATAGCTATCATGCAATTTGAAGAATATGCATAGGATGATTGAAGCAGTTTCTATGTTTCCTGTACTTCTCTAGCAGCCAAGTTTCATGAAAGGTGTTGTAACATCCTTACCCTAGCCTACTAGGAATAGACATGGAATTGCCAGTGACAATTTTTTTTTTGTAAATTTTTTTTTTTTAAAAAAAGAACTAGCTATCAACCCTAATCTGGAGAATTCGTTGCAAATTTACTCTAAATTATACTAATTATTAAAAATTTAATTAAAAGGCTTAAAAACTAAATTCATCTTTAAATCTATCATACTATATTATCAATTTAAATTTTAAATTTCAATTGAAATTAATTGTGCTTTTTAATTTTATAAATTTAATTAATTATGTCATTAAATTGATTATTAGTAGTTTACTAATTCATAAAATTGAAAAAACTCAATTAATTTTTATTGAAAGTTAAAATTAAATTAATAATATAATATAATAAATTTTAAAATCAACATCACTTTTTCTCTTCAAATTAATATGAAAAATATTATTATTATTTACAATTTAGCTTTAGAATAAGATTATAACTAAGTAGAATTGACACAGAAAAAATATGATATAATTATAAAATTATACGAAATTTAGGATAGATTTATCTATGAATTATAATTTTGTGATAAAGAGAATTTTTTAAAAAAAAAATTAGGAACTAACGAGAGAAAAAAATTACAAAATAAAGTTCTATAAGAGAATCCAATAACATAAATTTTCTAAATAAAAAATAAACTCTATTTAAAATTCCTCCAATCCTTTTGCTATAAATAAATCTATCATATTTGTCAATATCAGATTGGTTCGATCGATCAAACTAAAAAAATTAGAAATCAAATTAAAAATTAATCCAATTAATTCTAAATAACTCGTCCCTTAAAAATACTGGTGAATCGATCGTAATGGATCAGTTTTTTTGATTCGAGCGAGTTAGTTTTTTTTTAATTTTTTTTTAATTTTTTTTTTAAATTTTTTTTTATTTTTTATCAAAAACAATATCATTTTTGTCAAATAAAACGGAACCGTTTTGAATTAAAAGAAATTAAGAGAATTGACACTATAAAAAATATGATATTATATAAATTATTGATTTAATTATAATTATATTATATTTATTTTCATCATATATATAATAAATATCAAATTATATATATATATATCGATTTTTTTTTGTTAAATCAATTTGATTTCGATCGAATATTTCACCAGTTTTTTAACCGGTACGATTTTAAAAACTTTGAGATCTATACATATTATAATTGTATAATCGAGATCTCTCTTAGAATCCATTTGGTGCTATAGATTTGCAACACATAATTAAAATTAAAACTAAATCTAACGGTTATTTATCACTTTACTAATTTTTATCTACCGCTGCTATTTTATTGTCAAATATAAGAACTTCATAAATACCCGTTGTATAACTTATTTATTAAAATTGTTTTAATAAATGAATTTTATAAAAAAAAAGTAAATTTTCAGGTGGCGAAGCAAAGTTAATTCTAATTCACAAGATTTAAATTCGAGTCTTTATATATCTAATTTAAAATCTTATATAAAAGAAATAAATTTTTTATTATTCAAATCAATATACATTTAATATTTATATATAAAAAATAAAATTTAATACTAAGAATATTTAGAAGATTAATTTTTTAATAATTTGAATTAATTCTTATAGCATTTATTTATCAAATAGAGTAAAGATATTTATTCTAATTTTTGCATCAGTGACCCTTTACGAAGATAACATAAAAAATAAATTTTATTTTATTTAATCTCAAAATATTAAGAAAAAGTCTTATAAGTAAGTTAGTTTTTGATAAAAAATTTTAATGTAATTGTTAGTTTTTTTTATTCTTATAAGTTGTATCACACTTATTTATTACAAATAGTTATTAGTTATTAAGTAATTAAATAGTTATTTAGTTTAAATTTTTGAATTTTTAAATGAAAATAGTGATTAGTAAGACTAGTAGATGACCTTTTATTTTTATTTTTTTACAGGGATAAGGTATAAAAAAAAAAATTGAGTTTTAATTTTTTTTTATAAATTTTTAAAAAATTATTGAGTCTATTAAATGTCTAAATTTTATTCACTTCGAATAAAAAGATTCGAAAATCAATAAAATTAATATTTTTGTCAACTTTTTGACTGAAAATTACCTTTTAAACCTTCGTTTTAAGTAAAAATTATATTTTAGTATATCTTTTTTTTTTAATTATTTAAACTTTGAATTATAATTATTTTTTGAAAACACTCCCTTCATATTCATAAATAAATAAATCAATTACTATCAATATTAAAATTAATTCAATTAATAAAATAAATATGTTTTATATTTGATTGAATAAATTTTATTTTTATTTGTAATTACAATGAATTTAAATTAATTAATTAATTAAAATAAAATAAAATAATTTTTCAGTTATTAAATTTAATTTATTAGTTAAATAAAATTTTAGAGTATATTACTTATTATTATATTTTTTCAATTTTTAACATTAATTTTATCAGTAAAAATTGAACATTGACTTAGTTTTAAAGTAATCTCATCTTATTATTAAATTAAGATACTAATTGTATTTTTTAAATTTAGTTTATTGTATTTATTATTTATTATATATTTATATTTTATATGTATAAATTTTAAAATATTAATTTTGATAGATTATGTCTTTTAGCAAATGTATCATTTCTCTATATTTAATATATTTTTATTGAATGTGATATTTTTTATTTTATTAATTTAATTTGATGAGTTTTATAATATTTAAAGGTTTTGAGTATATAATTTTAATAAAATTTATTTATAAATTTATATTTTAAATATATTCTTCGATCCTTAAATTATATTTTAATATTATATTTATTAGTTAGTGTATTATTACTTATATTTATTAAATATGTTTATTTTTCTATTATAAAATAATTTATAAAAAATTATTATATAAAATAAAAATAAAATTTAATCAATAAAAAGCAAAATATATTTATTTTATTAATTAAATTAATTTTGCTATTGATATTTATTTATTTAATTATAAATGAACATGGTATTTTAATGTATGTATATATATATAATTTAGATACTTAAATGATTAAAGGAAAATAGAGGAATTAAAAAATAATTTTTAATAAAAATCAACGAAAATATTAATTCCATTTATTTGTAGACATTTTTCGTTCTAATTGAATAAAATGCAAAGACTTAATAGACTAAATAATTTCTTTTGAGAACTTATAAGACAAAAACATGAAAATCTAATCTTTTATATAAAATTAATTTTTGAAGCTGAAGACATATCAATTGGAGTTTTGTTTTAATTAATTATTATGAAAAAAACTTATCTATATTGGATATATATTTCTATTAAATATATATAATAAAAAAAATTATTATATATATTTCTATTAAATATATATAATAAAAAAAATTATTATTATTTTTTTATTAAATAAAAAAATAATAAAATTTTATTAATAAAAATATCCCATCAGCTCTAGGCACTTGGTACAGTTAAGTATTTTTCTTTATTTTTAATTGCCACTGAACTCTGTATTTGTTATTGTAACAACTGACCAGTCAAAGACAGTGGCACTTGCTTTGCTACCAATTTCCTCCCTCTTTCTTTCTCCTCTCTGGCCACGCCATGACTGCGGCTTCAAAGAACCACCACCAGCCGTCCTCTTCCCGCCCACCCAAAAACTCTAATCCCAGTACCAGCACCACCCCACTGGCTAACATCCAAAATTCTAACCCTAATCCTAATTCCTTCACCACCGCTAATTCACCAATCACCCTCTCCCAACAAGACCAGGCTCTCTCTCGCTCCTCCCATCTCACGCGCCAGGAACTTCTCAAGCGACGGTCCTATAACCTAAAGCAGCTCTCCAAATGCTACAGAGACCATTATTGGGCTTTAATGGAGGAGCTCAAGATCCAGTACAAAGAGTATTACTGGAAATATGGGGTGAGTCCATTCAAAGTAGATCATTCCTTTCTGCAACAGAAGCAAGAGCAGGGTGGCGGTGGTGTTGTAGAGAGAGAGTGTGGAGAAAAAGAGGGGGGTAATGCTAATATTGAAGTTACTGGTGAAAATAATAATGGCAATGGCAATAATGCGGTTTCTAATTCTAAGGGTGATTTTGATTTGAAGAGCAATCATCGGTGTCTGTTTGTCGGCTGTAAGCTAAAGGCCATGGCTTTAACAAGCTTTTGTCATCTGCATATCCTCTCTGATGCCAAGCAGAAACTCTACAAGCCCTGCGGTTATGTTATCAAGAGGTTTTATTTTGCTCTCTTCTTGAATTTTTCATTTGTTGGCTCATTCCTTTAACGGGTATTCCTTGTTTTTGGTGAATGGATGTTAATGCTATTGAATTGACAATTTAATTGTGCCTTTTTTCTTCTTGCTTGAATTGGAGGGTTGCCATTGTTTATTCTTATAGTGGTAAAATTGACTTAGCATTTGATGGTGGAACCTGTAATGTAGCCGGAGAAGCAGTTTGAATTCTATAACATATTGACATTATACTGTGTTATATCAAACTTGGAATTTGAAATTCTTACAATGGTATGTGCCTTAAATGGAGTAATTGTACCAAATCCTCAATAGCTGCATCTATTGATACCACTGTAGTGTTAGTATCCAAAGCAAATACAAAGGAAGTCAATGTAGATGAATACCCGTGTTAGCTCCTGGCCATGTTTGGCCTCATGCTTAAGTAGATTTTGTTCTTGAAAGTGAAATTTAACAAAAAAAAATTATATATAATTGTGAGCCTAGCTTTTTAATCTTTCTTTCATCCCACCTTAAAACTTGATAGCAAGCACGTCTGATGCGAGATTAGCAGCCAATGTTTTAACATTTTACATTTGATGGCAGTTAGTGCTGTCAAAGTTTGGTGAATTCATAAATTGGTTTTCAACATGACATGTTAAATGTAATATATTATTTTTGCTGATATAAATCTCAGTGTTTAACAGAATACTCCATGCATGGTATTTCACCAAATTCTTGAATGTGGGAAAAAATAAAAGGAAAAGTCAGCATGTGGTCAAGTGCAGTTACTAATTTTATCTAATGCTCACCATCCTCATGCTTCCAATTTTAGAAAATTTGTTATCTCATGCATGATTACTCATACCCTGACCATTTCTGTTTGATTGATTGGCTGCATCTCTAGTGCTCAGGCAGGACCTATAACATGTGGAAAGCCAATACTGAGATCAGCTGCTCCTTCTCTATGTGGTGTTCACTTCCAAAAGGCTCAGAAGCATGTAACTCGGGCTTTGAAGAAAGCAGGTCTTAATGTTTCCTCATCAAGTAAACTTGCTCCTAAGTTCCACATTATAGTGGCAGAATATGTGCGTCAAATTCAAGCAAAAAGAAAAGTTGCAGAAAGGGGAAATAGAATCAAAGTTTTAGATAAGGAAGCAAGTGCTAGCTAAACCAGTTGGTCATTTTGGACACAACAGATGGAGCATGTATGGCAATGGATATTGTCACAAGAATCAAAGGTTAGATCTTTTCCTAATCAAGCTTTAAGTGGAAGAGTAGAATGATATCATGTAGCTATAGGTTTTGATTTTGCAGAAGTTTCTTTACTGTTCCTTTGATTAGTATGTTTTTGAAACAGCACATTCTGTTTTAGTTATTTATCATTTGTTGTCGGTCCTCTATCAAACTTTATCAGTCCTCTAGCAAACTATCAAAAGATTCTCTGCATTCATCAGTACATCAGGGAATCCCATGGGTCAGGGCTGTTAAAAACTAGTCAAGTTCAAAAGAAGAAAGTCTAATTCTTGTTCTTTTTGAAGAAGAACAATGTATGCAGAATATTATATTCTGTATTTGAACTTTATCAACTTTTGTTAAGCATTTTATATTGCATCAATAGATTTGTGAAATTAGGTAATAATTATAACTGAAGGATTAGGTTCCAAACTAAGGTGCTCAACTTGGACCCCCTGGAGGCAAAGGCACACTTTCATCATTGAAGCTGTTGTAGTGACACTTTAGCCTAGAACATATTTCTGCTTGCTTTAGCACCTTAAGATATCATCTTATATTAGGTGTGCCTTTGACAGCACTGACTGTATCACTGCATATCATAATGTGGAATAGATTTAGGTATTATAATCTGCCACAATCTCTCTACTGTATATGGATTTGCATCACAGTAAATTTTGAAAGATATGTAAATGGAGTTGGGAATTGCTGTTGTGAATTCTTTTATGGTCTTGTAAATGTTGAAATCCAACACCATGTAATCATGTTTTCCTACATGATCAGGATTCATGTCAATAAGATGTGACAATTTTATGCAGGCTGTCACCCACAGTTACGCTTCTTTATCTAAGCTTGTTTCCAGTGTTCCCATCCAACTAAGGTTAAAACCTTTCATAGTCTCGGGCATGATAATGTGTTTCAATGATTTGTCAACCTGGAGACTTGGTTTACTATTAGTTTTTTTCTTAGAAGAACTTTTAAGCCACTAATTCAGAAATTGTACTAATTCAAAACTTTCTATGTACTACTTATAATCAACATATGTGAATCCAGCTATTTCTTTTATGATTATATATTGTACTGCATTTGTTTCTAGAGCTTGTGAATACTGCATAATTAAGTTAACACACTTATTTATTTAATAAGAAAATTGAGACTACCTAAAAAATGTTGGACTACCTAAAAAATGTTGTAGATTTTAATCAGTACCCTGGCATGTAATTGCCTAAATAAGCTCGCTTTTATACCTGGGTTGTATGCCCGTGGTGTAAAGCCCTGTATCGTGTTCGTTTTTACTCATCAAGGAGTTTGATATTGCCTCATGTATTTACCATAAAGTAGCCACACCAGTTCATAGTATTGTATTGATTCAAGAACCATTTCACGAACAACATATCTATTACAATGTCTGTATTTTGGTGACCTAGTTAAAGTTAACAATACTAGATATTGCAGAAGGTAAAGCAGCATTGCTGGAAGAAATGGCCTAAGTTTGATTACTGTCAACCTCCCCCCTGTATTTTCATCTCCTTGCCACTGACGTTTAGATGATAAACCATTAGGAAAACTTCCAAGCAAGTTTATACCGGCTAGTAGTGTTTTATGTACTTCGAGGTCTTGACTAAGGTTTATTTTATCTTAACTGCCAACAGCGAATTTTTTTGGACCCTGAAAGCCCAAGAAGTTATAAAGCTGATTTATATGCATGGGGAACTTGTTAGGCACTAATGAGCTTGTACATTATAATAAGGCTCAGAAAATGCATTGACCTTTTCTCTTTTTTCAAAACATGGTGGAAAAAATTCAGCATTTCTTGAAATCTTTTTTCTAATTTAAAATTGTGGTAGGCATCCTGAGCGTTTTTTATTTGATTATATCGAAGGCCCGATGAATTGGGATTTCGTCATTTTGTTGGGATTTTGTCATTTTGGGACAAGTGTATCATTTTCAAGAAGCATGAATGTTATTTATACAAAATATATGTAGCTTCTTGTCACACTATTAGTATTACATATATGGTTAGTGACTGCATAATTTTAGGGTATGTTATGTTCTAATTTCTCCGTTTGCTATTCATATGTTCTCAGAACTGTGTTAATTATTGCTGATTCACAAATTCTTTTTCTTTTTCCTTGCTTTTAATTTTCCATACAGTATATCACATCTTGTGGTTATTTTCTCTTTTGTTTGGTGCATTGGAAATTTTTAAAGGGGACTGGAGAGAGGCTGCTAGGATCTAAACCCCTTGATTTTTACTTCCTTTTTGAATGTCTCATCTAATATTAAACCTATTGGTGTTGGCAGGTATATTTTAACAAGTTTTGTTGCTGTAAGAAATGTTAAGCGACAAGGAACTATTAAAGGGTCTATTAGTTAAGTATTTATATAGTAGCAACTATCTGATAACTGGACATCTTCAATGTCAACTAAATACTGACTTTCTTGGGTAAGTAATCAAATAACCAGATCTACCTCAAGCCTGGTGCCGTAGCTGACTGCTGAGTTTTGATATTTGAACCCGCTAGCCTATCCAAAATGAAAAATATTTCAGTTGCGGTTGTTGTAGAGGTCAATAAGTTGAACCTTTGTGTTAATTATAAAACCTTGTATAGCTATTAAGCTTCAATTGGTACATGTTTAATTTCTGTTGCATAGTATCCATGTGGATAGAGTGATTAAACTTTCGATACCATCCTCGGGTTCCCTCAGTTATTATGAACTATGAATCAGCACAAGCTTCTTTTTACGGTACAGTACATTGATTTGGGCTTGAAATGTGGATGGATAAGCTATGGAAATGGAACTTGAATAGCCTGCAAGGTTCATCGGATTGCTGGTCATATTGGATGGCAAGACTCCAGCTTGAAATCTACATGTTCTCTTAGATATTTGGTATTGTTTCCCCATTGTATACTGATGATTGTAATGCAATTCTGGGCTCTTGAACACACGAATAACTCGGCTGACAGTGCAGGGAATTTAAATGTAGTCTCAGAATTCTTCTCAGCGTCAATGATAGACTGATTGCCGCTATTTTGATCTCTGATTTTTATCTATCTAGCATTTTGATGTTTATCATGAAACGCTGGTGCATGTAAAGTGAAGCATCTTACCTGCTTCACCTCAATGTCTCCCCAACTTTTGGGATTTTGGTTTGCTCACTTGTAGGGGTGGTATCGGTTCGGTTTGATCGGTTTAAAGAGTTATTATCAAATTAAATTAATATTTTTAGTTTGAAAAATTCTCAAATCAAATCAAATCACTATTATAGTCAAATTATCGGTTTTAATTTTGTTTAAATATCTTCGGTTTGTTGATTTTAAATTAAAGATTTTTTTTTTATATAAATTATTATTATTTTATTATAAATTTAAGAAAAAATACTGATAAAGTATTGGTAAAAAAAATTTTTAAAAAAATTTAATATTATACAATTTAAAATTTGTCTATTTCATTAATTAGCACTCAAAACTTGTATTTTTTTTTTCAAGAATTAAATTATTTTTTATTTTTTTTAGTTAATTTTTTGGATGATATTTTTTAAAATTTTAAATTAATATTAGATTAAAAAAATGTGATTGTATATAAAATAAGATTAAATATATTTAATTGTAATAATGGTAAAAATAAAATATGTATATGTATATAATTTCAATTTGATTCGGTTTGAAATCCAAGATAAAAATATTCAAATTGCAAATCAAATCAAATTTTTAATTTAATTTTTAAATCAAATAAATTATAAAATCATTGATTTTAATTTAGTTTAATCAATTTGATCGATTCGATTGATTTGGCTTTCAACCTACTTATCTGTATTAATGATGTATCTTTTCTGCTCCTAAAGCATCTAAATGAGCAATTTCTGGTGAAAGGAGCAAACAATCCATTCAAACACCTGATTGATAAAATGAAGATATTGAGACAGAAAATTTAGACAATAATATTATACTTGTTCCTTTTTTTATTGGAAATTTGAAAAGTTGTCAAATATATTTTCCCCTATCTTGCCAATTTTAAGTAAAAAAGAAAATGCTTGGGGACTATATATGTGATTTTTTCTTTATGTATTTTCCTTGCGTGTTACTTCCCTCCCAATTCCTCTAATTTTCAAGTCTTCTAAACTCTACAACAAATATGAAGAATTAACCTACTAAGAAAAAGCAAGAGGGTGATTTGTTGATTATTCAAAGGAAAATGGTCCTCTGTTTGCCAATTATTTTTCTAGTAGTTTTTGTAGACAATGCAGCACTGCTTAATGGAATGCAAGATATCAAGATGTGAAAGCTCCGTTCCACCTATCCAATTTCCATTTCGAATCAAAGGCAAGCAACAACCTCAATGTGGCTATGCTCAAACTGGATTTGATCTATATTGCACATAGAAGAATCAGACTCTCCTGAAACTCTTTGTTGAAGATATTGATTATATAAATCAAATAATAAAGGAAAGAGATTCAGAAATTTGCTTTCCGAGATGGGTTCTTCTAAACTTGAAAAATCTTTATACTTGAAAGATCTGTCTGTTTCTCCTTTGGAATTGAAGTTGGAGCATAACCTGACCTTGTTTAATTGCTATTCAATAATAGGAACATATTAATATGCAGCATGGCATGTCCCTTGCCTTAGTAGTCTACACAATCGAGTCTATGCTACTTGTTACAACGTTTCAATTGCTAGTTTTGATATACTATCGTGCACCAGGATACATGATATTTCACTATGTTCATCTTTCTTTTACAATGAAAATATTCTGCATTTGAGTTCGTATGATCCCAGATGTGGATCTTGTGAAGCAGAAGGTAAGCATTTTAGATTGAAGAAGAACACCACTGGATCTGAAACTGAATGCTATGGCCTGCTAGATTATCTATTTCGAAGTATGTTTGTTGTTTTACATTTTTTTTTTATACTTATATATA
>CANXYC010569844.1:0-16458 GCA_948193065.1 Aleurites moluccanus | reverse complement strand
TATATATATATATATATATATATATATATAATACAGATCATAATATTACAGTGGCAATACTAAATGTATATATATAATATTTAGCAATCATCTCGTAAAAAGTAAACACATTTATGATATTCATACTTACCTCTAAACAAGTTTATCCTTATATTTCCCTCAATAGCTTGCTCAATCAATAATCTCCACTAATTTCTTGAGTTCCCTTCTCCTATGAAAGTTTTCCCAAATTCTCAAAATTAGGGTTTTCTTTAATCAATAATACATAATATAATTCCTTGTAATTTAACCCTCTTATAGTCTCTATTATTGTTTCCTAATATCAATTTAATTTATCTCTTCAAGAAAATCTGAAATTCAAAATGTACTTACTATTCACGTCATTATTCATCAATTTCATAAATTTTGATATCTTTCATATTTATCAAAATTAATAGTCTTATTACTTATAAGAGACTCTATATACTCATAATAACTATTGTAATTATCAGAAATTCTTAATCTAAAGAGAAAATGAAGTTTGGAGAAAATTACCTTATTTTTCCTAAAACTGAGTTCTTGAAAAATCTAGGCTGAAATGATGATTGAAACCTTTTAAATGAGTTAATCTAGTAATTTAATGCATTAATTCTGAGTATTAATGCATTAGAAAACGAATGGAACAAATCGAAAAGAGATAGGAGAAGAAATGAAGAAGAATGAAAGAAAAGAAAGAAGAAAATCGTGAAACATAGCGCTACCGGATAACTGGTTAAATAGGCTATTGCCTCTCAATTCCGCTTCGCCAACTCGCCTCACCAATCCACTCCGGCAAATGCCACTTCGCATAAGCCAGCTCGCAAATGCCACTCCGCATTGCCGGCTCGCAATGCCACTTCGCATTGCCGGCTCGTAAATGCCACTTCGCATATGCCAGTTCGCGAATGACACTTCTCCATTTGCCGCCTCGGCAATTCCACTTTGCTAATTCTCCTCTTTGCCTATTTCCGCCTCAGCAATCCCACTTCTCCAATCCTCTTCTTCGCCTATTGCCACCTCGGTAATCCCACTTCGCCAATTCTCTACTTCACCAATTGCCACTTAGGCAATTCCACGTCAGCAATTCCACATCGCCAATTGCCACTTCGGCAATTCTACTTCGCCAATTCTCCTCTTTGCCTATTGCCGCCTCGGCAATTCCATTTCGCCAATTCTCCTCTTCGCCTATTGCCGCCTCGGCAATTCCACTTCGCCAATTCTCCTCTTCGCCTATTGTCGCCTCGGCAATTCCACTTCGCCAATTTCCACCTTGGCAATTCCACTTCATCAATTCTCCTCTTCGCCTATTGCTGCCTCAGCAATCCCACTTCGTATATGCCAACTCACAAACACCACTTCGCATTGCCGGCTCACACCACTAATATCTACCGAGTTGGAAAACCTTCTTTGTCAACTCATAATAAACTAGCTCATAAATGAGCTACAGACATCCAAACTCCCTGATTCTTTTTTTCACTTAAAATAGACACTCATAGATCCAACATATCCAAAATTTAAATCAAAAGGAGGTCTACACAAACTATAGTGAATTTCTAAATTTTACCCTAACTTTACTGCCCAAAATCATCTAAATAGGTCTGATTAATTCCACTTTCAACTGAGCTATAGTTATCCAATTCCCCTAAAATTTTATAGCCAATAATATAATACATAAAGAAACATTTCTCATGTTTACACTTTTGGATCATTCAGCCTCAATCATTTCCATAAAAATTAAACATTCTCATATTCCTGCAGAAAATAATGAACCAAACAGGTCCTGGTCAAAGAGGCATATCTCCTCTCACACACAAAATTTCACAAAACCCTTTTACAAACCTAAAGATGAGATATAAATATACAACTTTTATGTTTTACACTTTACCAAAGTATTCATTTAAGATTATGAAATCAGCCTCACAATCTCCTCCCTGCATACAGAATTATGGATTCCTCAAAACATTTCTATATCCTCAATCAATTCAACAAACATACAATTAATAAAATAAAAAAAAATGACAGGTATTACATTACCTTTTCCAGAGATCCAAGTAAGGAAACCAGGTATGGATTGGGGAAGGTGTTAGGCACCCTAACTCGCCTGGCCATTGGCCAGCCTCCCTATTTAGCTAGAAGTTATAAGTGAACTAACTTAGGCATAATATTAGAAGGAAACAATCCATAAGCCAAAAAAAGGTAAGTTTTCTCATGGCACATGCTCGACCATACCATAAACCAGACCAAGCATAATTCTCAGGAAAGATTTGAAGAGTCGTAAGCAGTCTCACTTGAAACCTAACCTTCTTAGATAGAATCATATGAGATCTAGTAAATTATATAATCTCATAAGGCCACAACTAAAGATTTCCTAAAATCTTCATGTTCATAATAAGAACCCTCACTAGACTTAAAGAAATGGAGGGAGAAATGAACCATCTAGCCTTAACAAGAGATGTACACAACTATAAACATTCATTCATTCAACATCTCAAAATAAAAAAATAGAAAAAAGGAAATTAAATTGCATAATCTAATGCATTAAATGAAACATGTGTACCTTGGATTTTACCTTTTTAAGTTTTAATGTATTCTAAGCCTATTTAACTTTCATGCATGCTTAGGCCTTACAAGCCTCATATTATTTATTTTACTTTTTCCCTACATGGTTAGCTCATAGAACATAAATGTATGCACAACATACTTTGCAAAATGACATACTACCTTCTAATCATACCATAAATCAAGTTTATCATATGCATGATGCAAAGCATATAACTATGACACCTTAACCATTTGGTTTATATACAAGTGATCCAAAAGTGTCAAAAATAATAATGCCAACACTAAATTATTCACAAGCCAAATCACTTTTGACAACTAACCTAGACATGGCATGCTAACCTACAAGAAACATTTTGTATTTTATGGCAACAAAGTTTGTATTTAGCCAATCATGCCTTATGCATTTAAAGTGCATGCTCAAATCATTCATTCATGACATCATGTTAATTTTAAATTCATTTAACCATATATTTAATCATGTCATATTATCATATAATGATAAACATGCCAATTTTCAAGTTTATAATCTAAACTAGGCACTATACCAATAATTATGCAAAACTAAACTTAACTTTGGCACTTTTAATCCTAGTTTGCTTCTAAATTAACAAAAATCATCATATAACCATTCATCCTTGGTTTCATGCATCTATTTAAGGCATATATATATATTTATATACAATTAGAAGCATCAAATGGACATAAAAATCAAGAAACAAAGCAAAGAAGACAAGAAAGTTGTAACACCTCAGCCTAAACCTAACCTAAACCATTAAAGGGGAACTTAGGGGGAAATTTTTTTCTTTCATTTGAACTTATTAATGTTATGTGTTTATGCATGAAATTAATAGATATGCATGTTATATGAAGTGATTTTATGCATAGAAGTGGTTTAAAGGCTGTTAGGACAAAATCGGGTAATTTTGAGTTTTTAGTGAACTGGGGGCAAAATAGTCATTTCACATCCCCCTTCGAGTTTTTATGGAATTAACACTATATTTGAAGGTAGAAAAGAATTTAAGGACATGAAAATGATATTATTAAGTTTATATGATAATTGTTGGAGAATTAAACCCGGTTGAAAATAATTTCCGGCAAGCTGCTCGATTGAGGTGCTTTACTTGAACTAAGGCTATTTTGGTCTTTTCCTTTGCAATATGGAGTTATATAGTGTATGCAAACTTATGGTATCATTTTAGGCTTGATTAAATCTAACCATTGGATGAAAAGATAAAGAAATGGATGGTTGGATGGCTAGGTTTCACCAAATGTACCATAAGCCTAAAGCATATGATTATTCCATTGATTTTTACTTAGATTTTTCCCACCCCTTCATTTTTTTTCTTCATCTTCATCATTCACCAAACATATTTTCTCTCTCCTCCATTTGTGAATTTCGGTCAAGCTTGATCTTTACCATTTCTTATTGTTTTCTTTCAATTTTTTTATGGAAATATGTTAATTAAATCATCCTAAACACAAATATAACCGTAGATTCAAAGGAAAAACTAGAAAAAGTGACAAATTAATCCATTGAAGTTTTTGAAGAACTTTTGGTAAGTTGTTGATTTTAAAATTCTTTTGATTCAATTATGTTCTTAAGATGTTATTTGATGTTTATTAGTGATCAAAACAAGTTTTGAATGGTTAGAATTCAAAAACTTGGATTGAAACCCTAATAGGAAGAACTTTGAATCAAAGTGTTGTTTTGATGTATTGTTTGGTTTAAATGATGTTTATTTGATGTGTATAGCATGAATTAGTGGTTAAATGATTGAAACAAAATCATTTGAATGGATTTCCAAAGTGGCCGAAATGATGAAGAAGAACCAAAGTGTTTGATTTTGGTGTTTAATAGGTTTAAAAGGCTTGAATGATGTGTAATTGATGTGTTTAACATGAATTGATAGTTAAATGATGGAAAGGAATTCATTTGGAAGAAAACTTGTTTTGGCCGAATCATATAAGCATGAAGAATGGCTTAATGCTTTGATGTTTAATAGGTTTAAATGATTGAATGTTATGTATTTGATATGTATTAATGATGTATAATTGAATGGCATTGAAAAATGGATGAATGAAATGAATTCCATTTAGGTTGAACAATTTTGACTTTGTTAGTTTAATGTGTTAGGTTAATGTGATTTATAAAATGAAGTTTGAATATGGTTAAGTGTTGAAAATGAAAGAAATGTATAAGTTTAAATGTATGAAAGATGATTGATTTAAGTACTTTGAAGGTAATCTTGAATATGGTATATGTTTGATGTAGAATGCTAAGTTAAGTGTATAAGAGTTGGTAATATGATATATAAGTGATGAATAGGTGAAATGCATGTTATATGTGATGATAGAATGGATTTATGGTATAAAGAAATGGAAATTGTGTAAATTGTGCAAAGTGAGAGTGATTGTGCATACAATGTATGCTTGATATATTTTTATGTGAATAACATGCTTTGTGATGTTTTTACATCTTACCAGAGTGTTATATGTGAAAATAGATGAACCGTCGAGAACTCCAGTTCGAAGTGTCGGCGGCAGGCCGATTAGGGCTACCGACAGTGGATTGGGGGAAATAAAGGACAACTAGTGAATAAGGTGAGTTCTTATATATAATCATGCGTGATTTGCATCATATATCATATAAAAAGTCATTTGGACTGATAAACCAGCTTTTTTTTGTCACACAGTACTTAAAGTGCAAATTGGCTCGTAAATAAGCCCACTGAAACGACCTAAAATGACCTAAACTTTGTTTGCCTATAAAATAAAATCCAGAAATCCAATTGGGCCACCACTTGGCCCAATCATCTAGTCTTGACCTAAGCTTCGAAACGGTACCTCATGGTCCACCTAAATCTTTTGATAACATACTTAACCAGGAACTACTCAAAAATCTCAAAACGGATCCGTAACGGCGAGTGCCAGTTGCGGCAGCGCAACTGGGCCCCACTGGGCATTTTTTTGACATGACCCAAATTTATTCTATTCTTCAATATATATATATATATATATATATATATTGTTCTACAGCTATTTGAGTTATATTTATGCTATTTACATTATTATATGGAGACACTCCCATATGGTATTATAACAGGGCTACCTCGATGGTGTAGCGAGTAATTCCATCGACCGTGTGCACACTGATTTTTACATTGGCCTCAGCTAGAGGGGGAGGACATACTCTAGCCGTAAGAGCCGATCACTCTTACATAAGGATGGGTAAAGCACTAATGGTGCTGAAGATTACAGTAAAAAGTTATAATTATGCTATATCAGTACAGTTATACTTTTGATATGACCCAATCCTGTTATATCATATGTGCGTTGACTCATTCATTGGATATTTGATATTTCTTCACTTGTTATCATATATGAATAATTACATGGATATAAAATGGATATTGATACAGATACATATATGGGTATGTATCTGGATACTTACATGGATATTTATAAGAATATGGATACAGATATTTGTTTCACCATTTATTTGCTATCTTATATTGATACAGATACTTATATGAATACTTATACGGGTACTTGTATTTCTATTTTCTAGTCATATTATATGATTCTACAGGCCATATACATACAACCAGGATTTTATGAACATCTACTGCATTTTTATAAATATGGATTCACTGAGTAATTTTATACTCACCCCTTCAGTGGTTATCAATTTTCAGGTCTGCAGTGAGACACGCATTCCATTGGCATCTCCTACTCCTGCCTTGGAATAGTACTAGCTGATCATGTATAATCAAGATCCAAAAGTATATGTAAATATTTGTACAGTATAGAGGTTCCATGGTACTATAAATTAAGGAGTGGCATGTATATATATGTTTGTGCTTGCATCTTTATAGTTTCGCATAGTAATTATACTATGGATATATACATGATATGATATGTATGGAAATGGCTTGATATACATATATGTTTATATTGAGTTGATATTGGAGATTCAGAGGGATCATTGATTTGAGAATAGATGTTGAAGTATATAGTAAAAGTGTTTATTTGCATGTTTTTCAGCTGGGCATACTCCTTATACAAAGGAGATGCTGCCCAATTTTTTATAGAATTGTCAAGTTATATTGAGCTTGTTATTGAATTGTTTGCCATGCCATATAGATTATTGGGTTCTTTGTGGTACTAGTAGCTTAGGCATCACTCGTACCCTAGGACCGTTGCCTCCATGGCATATATAGGCCATGTGGCCTTCTCAATCATACACGAGACAAGGAAAGGTCGTGTGGCCCTTCCCAAGGGAATTTAGCTTCCTACTTGATTTTAATCATTTTTTGCATCTTTTCTTGGGGAATTTTTGATATTTTTTCATTTTAAATGATTTACAAATTAATCCTAATAATTATAAGTGTTTTAAACTTAATCAAAATGACTTTTAGAACAAAAAAGAACAAAATAGTAGCTAGCAACAGAAACCTGAATTTCATGCAAAAAGGACTTAAGCATGCCTTCTAAGTTCTTTTAGTTAAAATTGATTACATTTTCAATTAAGCATAGTTAAATGTCATGTAAATACATATTCTTAACTCAAACTTAGTTTATATTAAAAAAGGTTTTACCAAGAAAAAAAGAAGGATCACATGGTTTGTTACCAATCCATGTGATTATGCCCAAAGAATTCACATTATTGCTAAATAAAAAGAAATAAGAAATTACTCAAACTTGGACACCAAAGCTCGACAAATAGCCCTCAGGCTTCATTTGTCTTATAGATGATTTTGAATACCAAAAATGTCGATACTTGAAGAAGATTGCTTGTCGTCAAGTTCTTACTTTGAATCAAGCTATGATTCAATTGAATATACCCCTTTTTATCAAGAATACTATCAAAAATGTTCTTGATATGTTCTTGAGAAGAGTTTAAAAGAAGAAGAAATAAAACTTGATTTGGTTCCTTTGATTCTTGAAAAAAGAATTAATATGAACTCTTGAGATGAACTTGATTAATTAACTTTAATAAAATCCTTAGTTTGTTTGTAGTAAGATTAATTAAAAATCAGTTTAGTATTTGATTGAAAGAATTATTTTGTCTAGAGTTCGGGCATCAAAATTCGGATCCTCAAACTAGTGAGGGTGGAGGCCTATTTATAGGTTTTTATCGCCACTTGAATTGGAAAAAACAAGAATAAAAGACTCTTATTTAGTTTTATTCAGATTTCCTAAGTAATAAAACATTCTAACTAGTTAAAATATAGCTTCCAAAATAGCTTTAGGGTTACTTTCCAACCAAGAACACCTAAAACATTAAACGCATCGAGGATCTTTCATTCAAGCAATGAAAACATATCTCTACCATCGAAACATTAAGGATCCTCTATCCAAGGAATGTAAACATATAACTCTGCCATCAAAACATTGAGGATCTTCTATCCAAACAATGTAAAATATAATTTTGCCATCAAAACATTGAGGATCTTCTTTCCAAGTAATGTAAAATACAATTCTTCCATCAAAACATTGAGGATCTTCTATCCAAGCAATGTAAATATAATTCTACCATCGAAATATAAAGGAACTTCTATCCAAGCAATATAAATATAATTATACCATAGAAACATTAAGGAACTTCTATCCAAGCAATGTTAATATAACTCTACCATTGAAACATTGAGGAACTTCTATCCAAACAATGTAAATATAACTCTACCATCGAAACATTGAGGAACTTCTGTCCAAGCAATGTAAATATAATTCTATCATCTAAACATTGAGGTACTTCTTTCCAAGCAATATAAATGCATTGAGGAATTGTTATCCAAGCAATACGAATATAATTCTACCATCGAACAATTGAGGAATTGCTATCCAAGTAATGTGAATATAATTCTACCATCAAAACATTGAGAAACTTCTATCCAAGCAATGTAAATATAACTCTACCACCGAAATATTTAGAAACTTCTATCCAAGCAATGTAAATGTAATGAGGAACTATTATCCTAGAAATGCAAATATAATCCTACCATCGAAACATTAAGGAATTGCCATCCAAGCAATGTAAATTCATTGAGGAACTGATATCCAAGCAATATGAATATAATCCTACCATCGAAACATTAAGGAACTACTATCCAAGCAATGTAAAGGCATTGAGGAACTGCTATCCAAGCAATGTGAATATAATTCTATCATTGAAAAATTGAGGAACCTATTTCCCAGACAATGTGAGCGTACTTGATTTGTTTTCTTCCAAACTAGGGTTTCTATATTCTTTCTTATCTTCACTCAAAGGTTTATCATTAAAGACTATGCCTAATTATCATGAACATCATCAACAAGGAATGTTCCTAATTGTTATCAACAAGGACTGTGCCTTATTGTTATTAATAAGGATTGCACCTACTCGTTATCAACAAGGACTGTGACTAATCATTATTAATAAGGATTGTGACTAAAAAATTATCAATAGGGACTATTCCCAACTTTTATCATCTATAATGGATAAATCTTATCTTTTCTTCATCATGATATATCTTCATGCAAGATGCAAATATGTGAAAATGCTTCACAAAGAATGATTCCTAAAATTCAACATGTATACAGGTGTGTATTCACATCCTTGCCCCTATGGCTTCTTTATCCAATTGCAAACTTCTTAAAGGAAATGAGATTTATCAAAAGGAAACATGAGCTACTCTAGTGAAAAAAAAATATCATGAAAGCAACAATCTTCAAGATGTCGGACTAGAAGAAATAACTTTCAATATAAGTTTCTTAGAAAATTTAGAGATTTATCTCTATCAAGGGGAAGCAAACTCAAGCATTCATCGTTTAAGCATTTAAGGGCAAACCATTACCATAGCAAAAATCCAAGCTTTGAAGATGCTATAAGTATCAAATTAAGGGGCTAATAATCTTTCTTGAGCATGATTGTAACCAAATTTATTTTTCTTCTTTGTCCTTTTACTCTAACTTTTGTCTAAGTTGCCCCTTAGGGTTTTCAACTTAGCGAGCTTTTCTTCTTTCTTTTTTTTTACTTTTCTTTTTTTTTTTTTTCCTTTTCTTTTCCTCCTTTTCCTTTTCTCAAATTTGATTACTTTATGAACACAAGGATGTTTCTATAAGACAAGTATTATACTAGCATCATACAGCTTCATTCATCTAATAAGAGTATAAAAACATTTGCATGACTTTATATCTATTATTGATTGGCCCTTTCAGGTTATCCAACCAAATATTTTCTCTCAATTTTCTTAACTTTTTCCTAAGTATACTTCTTAAGGTTTTCCATATAAAACAAGCTCAAAAAAATGATCCAACTTGCAAGTAGTATTACTAAAGAAAATATCCAAATGTTCACGAATTTGAGGTTCAATGCATCAAAGAAAGATGTCTATTTGATAGCCAAATCTAAAGTTCTTCTTTTTCTTCCCAATCATCTAATTCTTCACTATTGGAGCTTAGTTGATCATCCCTAGGATTGGAGTGACTATCACTATTTCTAATCGGATTCATTTTCTTCTCAAACAGCATGTCTTCCATTTGGATTCTATCTTCATACAACTTCCCAAAATTGGATAGAGGTACATAGCATAATCTATCACAGATATTTTGAGGAGCTCCTATCACACATATTTTGATTTTTTCCTTAACATCAGGCCCAGATTTCATTTGTGTGGCCTTTTGCCTCCATCTAGTCAAGTACGAGATAAAAGTTTCATTGTACTCTTGGTGGATGACTTCAAAATCACGTAAAGTAACATCAATCCGTGTGTTATAGGAATATTGTTTGATGAAGCTTTGAGCCAACTTTCTCCAACCCATTATGACTTCCTTATCCAAGTTATAATACCAATAGATAGCAGTTCCAGTTAAGGATAAGATGAAGAACTTGGTGATTTATGCCTTGGATAATCCAATGATTCCCATAACAGTAACATACTACTTTAAATGCACCCTTGGATCATTAGTGCCATCAAATTTTTACAAGTATGGAATTTTAAACCTTAGGGGAAGTTCCTCATTAGTAGTAAGATCCAAGTCATCTATGTCATAAGACATTTCAAGTCCATTTCTCTCAAGTATGATTTGCATCTTTTTAATTTGCTTAGCTAATGCTTTGTGCTTATCATATTGAGAAGATTTCATAGGATCTTCTATGATAACCTTTCATTTAGTCTTATAATCTACTTTGAGTTGGCGATCAAACTCATCACAAGGCCCTTCATCTTGAATAGACTTGTTTTCAGAAGTAGCTCCCTTAATGCCACTTGCATCGCTTTTTGTATTTAAGATCTTTCTAATTGTTTCCTCCATACCAGCAATCCCTAGATTGATGCTTTCAAATGTTCTTTCCAAATATTGATTGCCCAAGTTCCAATAAACCCTCTTCTCTTTTTCCTAAGATTAGTTTAAAAAAATATAGTTTCCTTTTAGGGCAATGATGGCTAGATGACAAAATGATAATATGATGCATGAATACGTACACCTGAATGCTTAATGCATGATCTAATATAACATCTCTGTTTTCTTTGATTCAAACTACTTAGTCAATGAACACCTTAAATCAGGATAGCTCTAGGAAGATGAACCCTTTCAAATGTAAGCAATCTTGAAGCATAATTTGAACGTTTGTTATTAGCTAGTCTTTACATATTTTCTAGATAAATATTTTCTCTCTTTCCTTTGATTTTTGCCTAGGACCCTTTTGCAAAATATCCCAATAAGGTATCATAATTTTTCTTTTAATTTTTTTTCCAATGATTCTTCTATTTTTCTTTTTTTCTCATAACTCACTTCAAGTGCTAAAACATAAACAATGATATGATAGGGAATTTGCCACTTTATTCATTTCTAAGAAATTTTTGTCATATTAAATTTCCAAAGGATAACTATGTATAGAGTTATATCCTTAATGGAAAACTAAATTTCTTAAGACAAAAATCCAACTAAGGTGGCAAGTTATTTCAAGATGCTTCTTAATTCTTGGAACCTTTTGAAATATACTCCACAACCATCATTGTATGCCATGCACCTTGATGAAGGTTGGGCTAGGTCTGAAATAGAAAACTATCTAGTATCAATGAGGTCTTGAATTTCATACTTAAGCCTCCTATATTTATTTGTGTAATGGCCAGAAACTTGATGGAATTGACAATAAGCATTTAGATTAAAGTTAGGTGGTAAGGGGTTGGGTAAAGGCTTTGGGTCCAAAGGTTATAGGAGGCCTCTCTTTTGAAGTCTTTCTAGAATTTTGGTCATGGGTTTATTTAGTGGAGTGAACTCCCTTTTTTGTGGCATGTTGGGCTTCTTTTTATCATGTCTTGAGATGAAATCTTTTTTCTTGGTACATAACCGAACTTCCATTTTTGTCACCTCATTCAAGGCTTTAGAGATGGCTCGACTCATGAAAGCTTTAAGTTTATGTAACATAAACCCTATCATCTCATGTATAATAGCCTTGATCTCTTCCCTCAAAGGGTTCATTTTGGATTTCACCATCTTCTTACCTATTTCCTCTATTTCCTTTTCCAAAAGGCTCATTTACTTAGGTTCAAATCTAGATATTTGGAGATGTTTCCTATATGGCTATAAGAGATCGTGTGTTAGATTGTGCAAGATGCATGATGTGTGGCATATAACAACGCATAGCACAACAAGGCAAACAATTTCTTCCATCCCATTAGTGACAAGATGAGGGACAGACTGTGGGTCATGCCCCTATTTTTAACATTTTATGAAATCTTACTTCAAAGTTTTATGGTAAAGTTTCCTTTTAAGTTTTGGATAAAAGGGAAGACCTGAGTTTATCTAAAATATCTACCTAAGGGAATTAGTTTTTCAAGTCCCCAATGGAGTCGCCAGACTGTATAGTCTTATTCAGTGACGGTCTGAATTCGAACCTAAGGTATATCTATAAGGATTAACCAAACCAAGGAAAGGAGTCACCACTCAATTAAAGGTGTAACCGAGACCACAAATGCAGTGCATTTCCTTTCTCTAGGAAATGAGTGACGATTTTATCCCTAGCTAAGCACCAAGCTGCCTTATCCAGAGATCCAAATAAGGAAACCATCTACGAATTGGGGAAAGTGTTAAGCACCCCAACTTGACTAGCCATTGGCCAACCTCCCTATTTAGCTAGAAGTTATAGGTGAACTAACTTAGGCATAATATTGAAGGAAACAATCCATAAGACAAAAAAAAAAAAAGGTAAGTTCTATCATGGCACATGCTCGATCATATTATAAACAAGACCGAGCATAATTTCCAAGAAAGATTAGAGTCAAAAGCGGTCTCACTTAAAACCCAACCTCTTTAGATAGAATTATACGAGGTCTAGTAAATTATACAATCTCACAAGGTCATGCCTAAAGATTTCCTAAAATATTTATGTTCATAATAAGAATCCTCACTAGCCTTAAAGAAATGGAAGGAGAAATGTACTATCTAGCCTTAATAATAGATGTACACAACCATATCATACTATAAACATTCATTCATTCAACATCACAAAACACATAAATAATAAAAAAAAAAAAAAAGAAATTAAATTGCATAATCTAATGCATTAAATGAAACATGAGCACCTTGGACTTTACCTTTTTTGGCCTTATTGCATTTTATGCCCATTTTCCTTTCATGTATGCTTAGGACTTACAAGTCTTATGTTATTTATTTTACTTTGTCCATACATGGTTAGCTCATACAATATAAATGCATGCATAACATACATTACAAAATGGCATACTTCCTTCTAATCATACCAAAAATCAAGTTTATCATATGCATGATGCAAAGCATACAACCATGACACCTTAACCATTTGCTTTATATACAAGTGATCCAAAAGTGTCAAAAACAATATTTCCAATACCAAATTATTCACAAGCCAAACCATAATTGACAACTAACCTAGACATGGCATACTAACCAACAAGAAGCATTTTATATTGCATGGCAACAAAGTTTGTATTTAGCCAATCATGCCTTACGCATTTAAAGTGCATGCTCAAATCATTCATTCATCACATCATGTTCATTTTAAAGTCATTTAACTAAACATTTAATCATTTCATATTATCATATAATAATAAATATGCCAATTTTCAAGTGTATAACCTAAATTGGGCATTATACCAACAATCATGCAAAACTAAACTTAACTTTGGCACTTTTAATCCTAGCATGCTTCTGAATTAACAAAAATCATCATGTAGCCATTCATCCTAGGTTTCATGCATCTATTCATGGCATATAGACATTTATTATAACATCCCAGATAAAAGGCTTAGAACTTAAGCTTTAAAGGGGCAAACTTGAGAGATGTTTGCTATGTTTGAAAGTTATATGTTATGCATGTTTATGTTTAAATTGCATGTTTATGCATGTTTTAGAAAGTTTTACACAGGTAAAAGTGCTTTAAAAGCTATTAGGAAGAAATCGGGAAAAACTCAATTTTTGGTGAACTGGGGTAAAATGGTCATTTCACACCCCCTTCAAGTTTTATAGAAATAAACATGATATTTAAAGGTAGAAAAGAATATTAGGACATAAAAATGATGATATTTAATTTATTTGAAGTTTTGTTGGAGAAATAAACCCAATTAAAAATAGTTTTCGGCAAGCTGCTCAATTGATGTGCTTGAGGTGCTTCATTTGAGCTAAGGGAAATTTGGTCTTTTCCTTTGAGATATGGAATTATATGGTACATGAAATCCTATGGCATCATTTTAGGCTTGATTAAATCTAACCATTGGATGAAATAATGAAGAAATGTATTGTTAGATGAATAGGTTTTATAATTCCTATCATAAGCTCAAAGTATAGGATTATTAGCTTTAGTTATGAATTTGGTGTATCAAATGTATATATAAGCCATCTTTGTTGACTTTGATTAACTAATAGTATAAAACTAAGAATGATGGATGGTTAGATGGCTAGGTTTCAACTTGATAATCATAAGAATGATGTATAAGATCAAACCTTTGATATTTAGGTGGATTTTTCCCACCACTTCACCATTGTCATCTTCCTTAACCATTTCATAAGCAGAATTTTCTCTTTCTCTCTACCAAAGTTTCGGCCACCATTGTGATTCACCATAACTTATAGTTTTCTTCCATTTTTGGATGGAAATATATCAATTCCATTAGCCTAAACACAAATATAACCTTAGATTTCAAGGAAAAACTTGAAAAAGCTAAGAATCAAAGCTTTGAAATTTTGGAAGAATTTTTGGTAAGTTAATGGTTTTGTGATTCTTTTGATTCAAATATGATTATATAGTGTTCTTTGATGATTATTGATGTTAAAAACACATTTTGAATGGATGAAATGCAAAAAGTTGGATTGAAACCCTAATAGGAAGAACTTTGAATCAAAGTATGATTTTGATGAATCTTTTGGTTCAAATGATGTTTAATTGATGTGTTTAGCATGAATATATGTTTAAAAGATGGAAACAAATTCATTTGGTGGAAGTTTTGATTTAGCCGAAATGTGTGATGATGAACATTGATGTTGAACTTTGATGTTTAATGGTTTTAAAGCTATAAATGATGTGTATTTGTTGTAATTAACATGAATGGATGGTTAAATGATGGAAAGAAACACATTTGGAATCAAACATGATTTGGCCGAAAGTTGAGGTGCTTGGAATGATGAATGTGCTTTGATGTTTGATAGGTATTTATGGTTGAATGTTATGCATTTGGTGTATATGAATGTTGTATAATTGAATAGTGTTGAAAAATGGAAGAATGGAATGATTTCCATTAAAGTGATAACATGTTAACTTTACTACTTTAAGGTGTTAAGCAAATGCAAATGAGGAAGTAAGGTTTGAATATAGTATAATGGCATAAACGATAGGAATGTGTAAGTTTAAATGTGGAAAGATTGAATAGTATAAGTGATTTGAAAGTATATTTGAAAATTTGTGTATGATTGGTATAGAATATTGAGCTAAGTGTTTGGAAGTTCATAACTTAGCATTTTAATGATGAACATGTATAATGTGAATGAAATATGGTGATAGAAATACATTTGATGCATGAAAGATATGAAAAGTGTTAAAAGAGTGATATAGGGCCTTTGAGGTTTGATATGTGTTAATGTATGTTGTATTTATGCATGCTGATATGCTTTGATATGATGTAATATGTGATTTGATATGGTTAATAGTGAGTATGAGTCTTATAAGAGCAATTTGGATATTATAGGGGAAAGTTCCCAGATAAGGGCAACCGACGAAGAGTCACGGGCTGGCTAGGATTTCTGGGGGACAATTTGAGAAATTTTTATTAAGGTGAGTCTATATATATGATTGATGCATTATTCATTCATAAGTCATACATTTATGCATATGAAATGATATCCTTGCTTAAAAACCATTAATGATCCATTTTTGGGCAGATTTGCCAATTTGACATAAAATCGAGCTACTGAAATGCCTATAATTGGCATAAACTTTGAATTGCTATAAAAATTATTCTGAAAGGCTTTTTGATATGAAACCAAGCCCAATTGTCTATTATATGTATGTATTTTTTATTGGTATAAAGAAAATGCCATGTAAATATTGATTACAAGGCAAACCAGAAAGTGCCTGAAAAATGATAAACGGACTCGTAATTTGGGAGCCAGTTGCAGCAGCGCAAATTGGGCCCCGGCGGGCAAAAATATGAAATTGAGCCAAACTCATTCTTTGAATCTTATAATGTTATATATCATCTTTTAAGTCATATTTGAGACTTATTTGATATGTTTATGCTATATGAGACATCTGCATATAATATGTTATAACAGGATTACTTCGATGGTGTAGAAACAAACCATCGGCTGTGTACACAGATATATGTTATGACCTCTGCTAGGGAGGGGTGAAATTCCCTATGC
>CANXYC010569782.1:0-13630 GCA_948193065.1 Aleurites moluccanus | reverse complement strand
ATTTTATTTCAGTTGAATAAATAGTTCACTTGCATGTGAAATTTCCCATTTTGATTGAGTTTAGTTAATTTCTAAAACTCTATTTTGGTTCACTTATTAGTGAAACCTATTTTTTTGAGTTTAGTTAATTTCTAAAACTCTATTTTGGTTCACTTACAAGTGAAACCTATTGATTTATGGTTGCTTGAATTTAGTTTGTTTCTAAAACTCAAAGTGTGCTTAAAAAATTCATATTTTCAATAATGAATCTTTTTTTAATATAAATAATTCAATATTTTGATTTGAACATTATATTATCTATCTATTAGATTATACTATATGTAGAACATAGGATGAGATTGTTGGGTATATTTAATATAACCCTAAATATGTTCTAATATAAGCCCTATAAATAATGGACCTTTCTAGTGGGCCTATATGAGTAAGAGCAAATTAATAAGTAAACCCTATTATATCCCTATATATATGCTAGCTGGAGGTATCATACTTAGTATTCCAAACTAAATACCTTGGGTGTAATGATTTAAGCAATCACATATATAATTGCTTACCTATAAACCCTAATAAATTATATATCTTTAGCTAAATCAATAGTAAATATGAGTCACAAATATATTATTATGGATGATTGTAGTTATTCCTTGAATTATTGAATCCATTAACTTATTGTCATCCTATGGACTGAAACTATTTAATACCACATGTTCTTTATTGATAAATGATTGTTATTTGATATTCCCTACATTGATACCATACTACATGATAATGAGTATTGCACCCTTGCTAAATGTCTGATGACATGACATGATAGAACTATCTGACCGATGGGATAGTGGGTGAAAACCATCGATATTGTGCACAATGACCCACTGTATAGGATACAGTGTCACGACCCAGTTTTCCAAGCTGCGACGGTCCTAGGGCACGGGAGATGTCAATGGCGACCAGCACCCATAGAACCCAATAACAGTCACATCAATCCTATAACTTCAATAGATTTTTGATATTCATTAATGATCAATCATTCTATGAACCTGTCATACATTCTGAAATAGTTGAAACATCAATCATCATAATATCATATTAACACATAATATCATCCATATAATAATACCATCATCAGATACATGTTAATTTCCTAGCTAACCCGTACATCCCCATGGAGCAGCTAGATAATGAACACCAAAATAAATATTATACAAAATAGAGTATATATATTATACATCTGAAAGTCCGTAGCAGAATCCTCAGAGAAATAGAAGTCTGGATTTTGCAACTCTAATCCTCTCCTGAAAGGGGTAAACAATAAATGAGTGAGTATAGATGATACTCAGTGAATTCATATGCATCGCAATAAATAATAGGTATCATATAAACAAAGGTATCAATCAATGAAATATCAGTGTACCGAATAAATGTCAAGGTACAGTAAAGCCAAGTAATCATCATATAGGTTCGGTAATATATATGGAAAGACAGATAATAGGATGGACTGTATGAAAAAAAATCATACAATCTCCAAACAATCAATATCATTGGACCATGTAGGTCACTAATACATCCATATCAGGGCAATAAGCATAATGCTGATCAGGCCTTAGGGCCAGGACAATAACCATTCCCAGCTAGGGTACAACTTTACTATGTGCACACGGTCAACAGTATTTCCCCACTCCCTTGTTGAATCAGAAGTTCTGCCATAATCATATCAAGGTCAATAACGAGAGATACCATAAGCAACAATGGCATCCGAATTCAATCAATCAATCAATCAGTTCAGTTTCAATCAATTCAATATCCATTATCAATAATGGCCATGCCATGTACAATATACAATTATCAATTAAAGGTTTGGTATTAAGGATAATTCATAAGGCAAAATAAGGTTCGGTGATTGAAATGGTAAATATCAACTAAACAAAGTTATATAACAACATATGGATTGATTTGGCAAGGAAAATTTAAGTATAAACCAAGAAAAATCCGAAGGTAACTTAAGGGAAAATGGTTTCGGCCATTTGGGGTTTTTTCCCAAATGGTGTCCAACAATCAATTCAAGCAATTAGATATGTCAAATGATGCATGTAGAACTCACCTAACCCTTCCAATAGCCAAAGCAATAGCGAATTGCACCAATTCCTCAAAATCCCCAATTTTTGGCTACTTTGACAATTCAAATTTCACAATCTATAATTCCACATCAAATTAATCATCAATTAGCTGTTCACTTACATCTAATTGACTACTTCTATCATCAATTTATAAAACCCATCATTAATTTATCAAATCATATCCTAAAAGTCCCAAAAAAAACCCTCAAATTTAGGGATTTCCATAAATTTGTATCAATCTAGGTAAATTAACACTAAACCCATTTATTTCAACCTAAATAATATATATTTAATCAATTAAAACCAACAAATAAATCCTTACCTCAAATGGGTTAAAAATGGCTGAATATATAATCCAATCCCTCTTGAAATTTCCAGCTCCTTTCCATAAGTTAAGGACAGAAAAGAGATGAGCACATATTCTATGTATGATTTCCATGAATTTTCTCTATAAATTTTGATGAAGAAATCGTGAAATATGAAGAAGAAAAAGGAGGAACAGTGTTCGGTCTTTCCTTGGAGAAAAGATGAACACAGAGAAACAGAGAAGAAATAAAAGAATATAAGTTAATGTGAAACAACATTCAGTTACTGCCTCTTTAAATAGGCTACTGCCTCAGTAAATTCCGCCTCACCGATTCTGCTTCGCTATTCTAGCTCGCAATTGCCAGCTCGCCAATGCCTCTTCGCATTGCCGGCCCGCAGATGTTAGCTCGCCAATCCCAGCTCGCCAATGCCTCTTTGCATTGCCGGCCTGCAGATGCTAGCTCGCCAATCCCAGCTCGCCAATGCATTTTCACATTGTCGACTCGCATTTCCACTTCACCTCTGCCGGCTTGCAATGCTACTTAGCATTGCCGGCTCGCTATTGCCACCTCGCCTACTCGCAATACCTCTTCGCATATACCAACTCGCATATGCCACTTCGCAATTGCCGGCTCGCAATCCCAGTTCACTTATGCCGGCCCGCATTTCCACTTCGTATTTCCAGTTCGCCTTTCCCTCTTCGCAATGCCAGTTCACCAATTCCTCTTCGCAATGCCGGCTCGCCATTTCCAGATCGCAATTTCGCTACAAATATTCTAACTCCTTAATTCTTTTGTCACTTAAATATACAGATTTAGAGTTCAATATATCAATCAATATTATACACAATAATATTTTCCTTGCTCATTCTTTGACTCGATCATTCACTAACATCATCAAAATAAAATAAAATAAATAAATAAAAATTATACTTATTGCAAGATTTATGAATTAGACCAATTCCATTTAAAATTATATACACACATATACAAAAATGTATATAAAAATGGCAGGTGTTATATTCTTCCCCCTTCAATTAAATTTGTCCTCAAATTTAAATAAAATTTACTTCAAAACTAAAATAGAGATGGATATCTATTTCGCATCTCCTGCTCGCTCTCCCATGTACACTCCTTTATCGTTTGGTTCCTCCATAACACTTTAACCATAGGGATCTCTTTGTTTCGAAACTTTCTGACCTGTCGATCAACAATCTCCACAGGTAGCTCCTCATATGACAAATGCTCACTGAGATCTATATCCTGTATCTCCAAAATGTGCGATGGATCCGATACATATCTCTGTAGCATCGATATATGGAAGACTTGATGTACGTGGCTCATATTGGATGGAAGAGCCAATCTATAGGCCACATTGCCAATCCACTCAAGTATCTCAAATGAGACTATAAATCATGGTGATAGCCTGCCCTTCTTCCCAAATCTTATAACTCCCCTCATCGGTGAGATCTTTAGGAAGACATAATCACCAACAGAGAACTGTACATCCTTCCTCTTTGGATTAGCATAACTCTTCTGCCTACTAAAGGTAGTCCTCATCTGCTCTATGATCAAAGGAACCTTCTCCATAGTCTCTCTAATCAGTTATGGTCCCCCTAATTGCTTCTCTCCCAACTCTACCCAACACACTGGTGATCTGCACTTTCTACCATATAGTGTTTCAAATGGAGCCATACTAATAGAAGCGTGATAACTATTGTTATAGGAAAATTCTATCAGTGGCGGATAATAATCCCAACTACCTTTGAAATCCAGCACATATAACCTGAGCAAATCCTCTAAGGTTTGGATGGTCCTCTCAGACTGCCCATTAATCTGTGGATGGAAGGCAGTACTAAACCACAGTTGGGTACCCATAGCCTCCTGAAATTTCTGCCAAAATCGAGATGTGAACTGTATACCCCGATCAGATATGATCACCAAAGGAACTCCATGAAGACGCACAATTTTATCAACATACAACTGTGCATATTGAGCTGCTGAATAGTTGGTCTTAACCTCCAAAAAGTGTGCAGACTTCGTCAATCTCTCCATAATAACCCAAATAGAGTCATACCCCTTCGAAGTCTGTGGTAGACCAACTATGAAATCCATGGTAACCTGTTCCCATTTCCACTTTGGCAGCTCTATCTCCTGAAGTAGCCCTGATGGCTTCTGATGCTCAAACTTAACCTGCTGATAGGCTAAGCACTTCGACACGAATTGAGCTACATCTTTCTTCATCCCAGGCCACCAATAAACATCTTTGAGATCATGGTACATCTTGGAAATCTCTGGATGTACACTGTAAGTAGAATAGTATGCCTCTCGCATAATCCTATCCAGTAGCTCATCACAATCCGGTACACAGATATGTTTCCCACATCTCAATATCCCATTATCAATAGTGAACTCTATCATCCATGCACTCTGAACCTCTCTCTTCAGCTTCAGAAGATAAGAATCTCTGTCCTGGGCCACTTTTATATCATCAATCAATAGTGACCTTGCCCAAAACTGGGCTATCAGAGCCTGGTTCCGATCCTGGGAACCCAAATCCAACTCTACCCCATAATCTGCCAACTGTCTTAAATCTCAGATCAATAGCCTCCTGCCAATCACAATATGAGCAAGACTACCCATTGACTTCCTGCTCAAAGCATCCGTCACTACATTAGCCTTCCCTGGGTGATATAGAATCTCACAGTCATAATCTTTCAGACGCTCAACCCATCTGCACTGCCTCAGATTTAGATCCTTCTGCTGAAATATATACTGTAGACTCTTATGATCTTTATATATCTCGCATTTCGATCCATATAGATAATGCCTCCAAATCTTCAAAGCAAAGATAACTGCTGCCATCTCCAGATCATAAGTAGGATAATTTGCTTTATGCTTCTTTAATTGACGAGAAGTATAAGCAATTACCCTACCTATCTGCATCAGAACACACCCTAGGCCAATCTGCAAAGCATCACAATATACCATAAATTTCTCCTCCTCTACTGGTAATGCCAAAACCGGAGCACTGGTAAGGCAATACTTCAGAGTCTGGAAACTCTGATCACACTCATCCATCCATCCGTATCGCTTCTGTTTCCTCATTAATCTAGTCAAAAGAGCTGCAATGCAGGAGAAATCTTTCACAAACCTCCGGTAATATCTAGCCATACCCAGAAAGCTACGCACCTCTGAAACACTAGTAGGCTAGGGCCAATTAGCAACCGCCTCTACCTTCTAAGGATCCACCATAATACCCTCCTTACAAATGACATGCCCCAAGAAACACACCTCAGTTAACCAGAACTGACACTTGGATAATTTAGCATACAGCCGGTGTTCCCGAAGTGTCTATAGCACAATCCCTAGATGCTCTTTGTGCTCCTCCTCACTCTTGGAATAAATAAGGATGTCTTCAATGAAGACAATGACAAACTTATCCAAATAAGACCTGAACACCCTGTTCATCAGATCTATGAAAGCCGCTGGAGCATTTGTTAACCCGAATGGCAATACCAGAAACTCATAATGGCCATAACGAGTTCTGAAAGCAGTCTTGGGTATATCTCCACTCCTAATCTTCAGTTGATGATACCCATACCTCAAATCAATCTTAGAAAAATGGCTGGCACCCTGCAGCTGATCAAATAAGTCATCAATCTGGGGCAATGGATATTTATTCTTCACGGTGACTTTGTTCAGCTGCCTATAATTGATACACATCCGTAAAGAGCCATATTTCTTTCTCACAAACAGAACCGGTGCACCCCATGGAGAACTATTAGGTCTGATAAACCCTCTATCCAATAGCTCCTATAACTGAATCTTCAACTTCTTTAGTTCTACTGGAGCCATTCTGTAAGGTGGAATGGATATTGGGTCCGTGCCTGCATGCACCTCAATCTCAAACTTAATCTCTCTATCAGGGGGGCAATCCTGGCAACTCCTTAGGAAAAATATCAGGGAACTCCTGAACCACCGGTATCTGATACAATCGTACAAAAGACCTCTGTAAATCTACCACATGGGCCAAATAGGCTAAACAACCTTTCCTTATCAATCTCCAAGCCTGGATAGCAGATATAAGGTTAACCCGGAACTCTCGAATGTCACCCTCAAACTCAAACTCCTACTGTCCCTCAGGCTGGAATCCAATCCTCTTCCTATAACAATCTATCAATGCCTGATGCCTGGTCAACCAATCCATACCCAGCATCACATCCAACTCAAGCACAGGCAACTCAATCAAGTCAATACGCAAAATACAATCATCAATCTCAATAATACAATCAGGATAAAAATAATCAACATCCACAGAATCTCCCATACGAGTAGCAACAGACAATGGAATATCTAATAACCTCATATCCTTATTCAATTTGGGTGCAAAATGTGGGGACACAAATGAATAAGTTGCACCCGAATCGAATAAGGCATCTACAGCCTTATTCTGAACCAGAATAGTACTTGTGACAACATTATATGATCTCTGAGCATCCAGAGTGTTGACTGTAAAAACCTTGCCCTGGCCTCTACCAGTTGGAGTATGATTGCCACTGGGAGCCTGACCTCCCTTACCTCTGCCTCTGGCTACTGTCTCTCTGCCCATACTCTGGCTGGTATGAACTGTTGGCTGAGATACTGTGACTGATGGCTGCTAATCAGTCCTCAATGGACAAGTGCTCATATAATGGCCCTGTTGGCCACACCTCAAGCATGCATTTGTCCTCCTCCAGCACTCCCCTTTATGCCTCCTACCACAATAACCACAAACAGGAATGCTGGGTGCTTATGTAACTGATATAAAAGAACTCTGAGAGTACACAGGTACTGACCCCTACTCTGTAGCCTCCTCCTCTGATTACTACCTGAGGATCTCTGCTCAAATCTAGGTACTGGCTCAGCCTGCCTAAGATGGGAGCTACTCTCCCTCCTCCTACTCTGCGACCCTGAACCACTTTCCCTCTTCTGTTCCCTCTTGGCTCTCTCTATCTTGTACTTCTCTTCCATTTGAGTAGCTTTATCTATTACTGTGTTCAAAGAAGTAAATTATGTGGCAAGAAGGCCATTATACAATGTAGCATTCAATCCCCTCCTGAACTTACTGATCAGATCTGCCTCTGTGGGTATTAGGTGAGCAGCATATTTACTCAGTCGAATGAACTCCTCAGCATACTCCTCAACTGAGTTGTCCCCCTGCTTTAACTGCTCAAATCTCACCAGGTTATAGGACTTAACACCCTCAATGATGAACTCGTGTATCAGGCCCTGGCGAAACTCTGCCCAGGTGGGTGGGTGCTCTCCATATAATCTGGTCTCTATATGCCTCGAAAACCATATTCAGGCCTTCCCTTTAAGTAACAACCCTACCAACTCAACTAATCTGAGCTCAGAACAAGGAAGCCTCCTAACTACCTTCTCAACCTCCTCCAGAAAGTTTACAGGATCTGTGCCTCGGTCCCCTCGGAACTCTGGTAAGTTTATCTTCAGAAAGCTAAACATGGAGACTTCGCCCTTAGTAATCTCCCTCTTATCACCCTGTGCAGCTGGCTCCCTCTGAGCCCCCATTGGATGCACAGAAGCCGGTGCCACTACCTCTGGTACCACAGGTGGCTAAACTACTGCAGGAACAGGTGGTGGCTGTGCCTGTTGCCTCTCTTTCCTCATCTCTGCCATTTCTCTCCTAAGCTCTATCAACCCTCTCATCATCTCAACCCTCCAAGGGTCATCTCCTCTATCAGAATCCCCTGAAGTCTGTCGGGATCGAGATGAGACTTCAGATACACTAATCTCCTTCACTAGGGACTCATTGGAGGCAACCTCAGCCTCCCTGGTATCTCGGTCTCTGCTATCTGACATATCTAAAATCTATTGAGAAAAACATAAATAGTCTCAAAATACAGTAAAAACGCAGAATATAGACATATAATAGACGATTACAACAATAGACGACTAAGGAAGTCCTATGCTCCATGGTATTCTTAATTTTATCCCATTATGTAACTAGTTACTATCCATCTGTTACCTAGATTCACATTCTGTAAACCTAGTGCTCTGATACCACCTCTGTCATGACCCGATTTCCCGAGCCGCAATGGTCCTAGGGTACGAGAGATGTCAATGGCGACCGACACCCGTAGAACCCAATAACAGTCACATCAATCCTATCACTTCAATAGATTTTTCATATTCATTAATGATCAATCATTCTATGAACCTGTCATACATTCTGAAATAGATGTAACATCAATCATCACAATATCATATTAACACATAATATCATCCATATAATAATACCATTATCAGATACATGTTCATTTCCTAGCTAACCCGTACATCCCCATGGAGCAGCTAGATAATGAACACCAAAATAAATGTTATACAAAATAGAGTATATATATTATACATCTGAAAGTCCGTAGCAAAATCCTCAAAGAAATAGAAGTCCGGATTCTGCAACTCTAATCCTCTCCTAAAAGGGGTAAACAATAAACGGGTAAGTATAGATGATACTTAGTTAATTCACATGCATCGCAATAAATAATAGGTATCATAAAAACAAAGGTGTCAATCAATGAAATATCAGTGTACCGAATAAATGTCAAGGTACAGTAAAGCTAAGTAATCATCATATAGGTTCGGTAATATATATGAAAAGACAGATAATGGGATGGACTGTATGGAAAAAAATCATACAATCTCCAAACAATCAAAGTCATTAGACCATGTAGGTCACTAGTGCATCCATATCAGAGCAATAAGCATAAGGATGATCAAGCCCTATGGCTAGGACCATAACCCTTCCCAGCTAGGGTATAAATATACAATGTGCACAAGGTTATTTCTCCACTCTCCTGTCGAATCGAAAGTTCTGTTATAACCATATCAAGGTCAATAACGAGGGATACCATAAGCAACAATGGCATCCAGATTCAATCAATCAATCAATCAGTTCGGTTTCAATCAATTCAATATCCATTATCAATAATGGCCATGCCATGTACAATATACAATTATCAATTAAAGGTTTGGTATTAAGGATAATTCATAAGGAAAAATAAGGTTCAGTGATTGAAATGGTAAACATCAATTAAACAAAGTTATATAACAACATATGGATTGATTTGGCAAGGAAAATTTAAGTATAAACCAAGAAAAATCCGAAGGTAACTCAAGGGAAAATGGTTTCGGCCATTTGGGGTTTTTTTCCAAATGGTGTCCAACAATCAATTCAAGCAATTAGATATGTCAAATGATGCATGTAGAACTCACCTAACCCTTCCAATAGCCAAAGCAATAGCGAATTGCACCAATTCCTCAAAATCCCTAATTTTTGGATACTTTGAGAATTCAAATTTCACAATCTATAATTCCACATCAAAGTAATCATCAATTAGTTGTTCACTTACATCCAATTGACTAATTCTATCATCAATTTATAAAACCCATCATTAATTTATCAAATCATATCTTAAAATTTCCAATAAACCCTCAAATTTAGGGATTTCCATAAATTGGTATCAATCTAGGTAAATTAACACTAAACCCATTTATTTCAACCTAAATAATATCTATTTAATCATTTAAAACTAACAAATAAACCCTTACCTCAAATGGGTTAAAAATGGCTGAAATATATAATCCAATGCCTCTTGAAATTTCTAGCTCCTTTCCACAAGTTAAGGACTGAAAAGAGATGAGCACAAATTCTATGTATGATTTCCACGAATTTTCTCCAGAAATTTTGATGAAGAAATCATGAAATATGAAGAAGAAGAAAGAGGAACAGTGTTTGGTCTTTCCTTGGAGAAGAGACGAACACAGAGAAACAGAGAAGAAATAAAAGAATATAAGTTAACGTGAAATAACAATCCCTTACTGCCTCTTTAAATAGGCTACTGCCTCAGTACATTTTGCCTCACCAATTCTGCTTTGCTATTCCAGCTCGCAATTGCCAACTCGCCAATGCCATTTTGTGTTGCCAGCCCGCAAATGCTAGCTTGCCAATCCTAGCTCGGCAATGCCTCTTCACATTGTCGGCCCGCAGATGCTAGCTTGCCAATGCCTCTTCGCATTTCCACTTCGCCTCTGCTAGCTCGCAATGCTACTTCGCATTGCCGACTCGCCATTGCCACCTCGCCTACTCGTAATAGCTCTTTACATATACTAACTTGCATATGCCACTTCGCAATTGCCAGCTCGTAATCCTAATTCGCTTATGCCGGCCCGCATTTCCACTTCGCATTTCCAGTTCGCCTTTCCCTCTTCGCAATGTCGGTTCACCAATTCCTCTTCGCAATGCCAGCTCACCAATTCCTCTTCGCAATATCAGCTAGCCAATTTCAGCTCGCAAGGCCTGCTCGCCATTTTCATATCACAATTTCGCTACAAATATTCTAACTCCTTGATTCTTTTGTCACTTAAATATATAGTTTTGGAGTTCAACATATCAATCAATATTATACACAACAATATTTTCCTTGCTCATTCTTTGACTCGATCATTCACTAACATCATCAGAATAAAATAAAATAAATAAATAAAAATTATAGTTATTGCAAGATTTATGAATTAGACCAATTCCATTTAAAATTATATACACACATATAGATACAAAAATGTATATAAAAATGGCAGGTGTTATATACAGTGTCCTAGCCTAGTTAGTAAGGGTGGTAATACTCCTAATCATATGGTCTGATTAACCTTATGTATTTCATGAGTTATTTCACGAGACTTTATATTTGTTATATTTATATTTATCTGACTTACTGAACCATTAACATATGTGACCCATATGAATATTATTTATTTTATTTGTTGATTACCCTACGTATTCATTGATCCATAATATTTTAAATTCTACATGTTATGAATATTTTACCTAGCATTTTATGTATAATAATATATCTATAACTCACTGAGTATTTCATACTCACCCTTTCAGTGGTTTAATATTTTTCAAGTCAGAAGTAAGGTAGAGATAGATGTTCAAAATTATTCATTCTCTCATTGGAACCAACAATCAAAGTAATATATTTATGTCCAAAAATTATTTGTACTTTTTATAAGGTTTGAGTGTGAGCCTAAATACTTGGGTTTGATCTTACACCCGCAAAAGAATCAAGTAAAATACTCAGGTGTGATCTTGAGGAGTGAACGTAAGCAAGTTTAGCCGAACCACTATAAAATTCTTATGTTTGATTTTTCACTTCCCTTTTTCATCTTATTAATTTTTAATTTGCCTTTAATTTATCATTCCAACCAATTCACCTCCATCTTGGTTGCCAAAAGGACTTTCGATTGCTATCAGAGCTTTGTTTCTACGTTTTTCAAAGATTTAATCATCTTGGAACAAAGATTATGGCAACTAGAAGATCGGATATCGTTGAAGGAGATTCAACCATTAGACTACCCTATTTTGATGGCAACGACTATCCATATTGGAAAAATCCTATGGAAATATTCAAGGATAGTGATGGCATTGATTTGTGAGAAGTGGTTGAAGAAGGGCATATGGTTCCTACAAAAAACGTTGATGGGATTGTGATCATGAAGCCTAAAAGTGAATGGACGGTTGCTGAAAAAAAGGCAAATGGGAGAAATCAAAAAGCATTGCACACTCTCTATTGTGCATTGAGTAGAGAAGAATATGGAAAGATCTCCCATTGTATTTCAACCAAGAAAATTTGGGATACATTGGAAAACACTCATGATGGCACAAATCAAGTAAAAGGTAAGAAAATCCAAATTCTTACTAATGAATATGAGCTATTTGAAATGCAACACAATGAAAGTGTATCCAAAATGTACAATCGCCTCATGGTGATTGTTAATCAAATGAGAAAGTTAGGAAAGACTTACTCTCTTGAGGATATAAATTGCAAAATCCTTAGAGTTCTCCCTAAAAAGGATTGGGAAGCTAGAGTCACTTCCATTAAAGAGGCCAATGACTTAGTTCTTCCAACCGATAATTTGATGGGTAAATTACTTACTTATGAGATCACCTTATCTTAAGGAAAAGTTGAATAAAAGAACATGAAGATGGCTTTCATTGCTTCAAAAGAAACATCTAAAAATGGAAGTGATGAGGAGGATGATGGAGATATGGCTATGCTCACACTAAAAATAAGGAATTTAATCCTTATAAGTAAAAAGCCATATGAGAAGCAAGAACATAGAAGCAATAAACTGAAGTACTTCGAATGTGACAAGTATGGTCACATTAAATATGATTGTCCAAGGCTAAAAAAAAGAAGAATTATAAGAAGAAAGCTTTGACAGCCACTTGGGATGATTCAAGTAAATTGAATGGTGATGAGAAAGCAAACAAGGATGAAAAGGTCAATCTTTGCTTAATGGATTTTTGATGAGGACACATCTTCTAGTGAGGTAAGTAATTCTAACTTCACTAATAATGATGATGTTATGCATATGCTGGAATCATTGCTTTCAAAGTATCATAAATTACAAAGTAAATATGATAATTTGAAAAAAATTATGTTTTGAATACATGTGATGGCTATATTGATGAGACAGCTACTTTAAATGCCTCCAAAAGTGAGTTAGAAAATATTATCCTTCAAAAGACTCAAAGTCTTGATGACATTTGTAATGAAAATTTGAAGGATAAATTAGCTACTCATAATGAGTCTATATCTAAACTTTGCAAAGGCAAAGATAAGTTATATGAGATTCTTGAATCTCAAAAGTGCCCAACTAATAAGTTTGGACTTGGATATAGTGAAGGCGGTAAGTCATCCACCTCTAAAATCACTTTTGATAAGGCATCTAACTCCCCTTCACATTTGCCATATATGCCTCCACATAAGGTCATGAGACCTAAGAATGAAATGCCTAAGGCATGGGGTCAAAGAAGACCTTCATTTGCATATACTAGACCAAGACCACAACATAAGCCCAGGGCACAATTTAGACCAAGAAATGATATTCATCATAATATGAGGTGTCATTATTGTGGTAAAATTGGTCATGTGAAATATAGATGCCATGTTAGAAAATTACATTTAGGTTATATTAATTTAATTGCTCTTAATGCTAACCTCCATAGACCCAAAGGAAAAGGGTACCAAAAATGCATTCTTCTACTTTTTCTATGCAGAAAATTTTAAAGAAGAATGATGAAACAAAAATGGTCTATCAACCTCCACATATGAGAAATGGTGCAAACAAAGCCTATGCATATGAAGC
>CANXYC010569673.1:0-17295 GCA_948193065.1 Aleurites moluccanus | reverse complement strand
TATATATATATATATATATATATATATATATATATATATATATATATATATATATATATACTAAGTCTAATGCTCTACCATATCTTATTTAGGTTAATATGAATGACGTGGTTTTGATTTTCAAAATCAGTTGTTCATGTTATTTTTGGTTCATTTTCAGTTTGAACCTAATTTTTGAATTTTTATAATGAATTTTATTTTGCTTAGTTTTATTTTCTTAATTTGTTTCAGGGATTGCAAGACATACTAAGCAACATTTTATTATTTTTAGCAATCAATCAATTACTCTGAAAATTTAATTTTTGATTACTTAAATGCCATGTTGGATGATAATTTTAGAAAATATATGATTTATATTTGTTGGAATTTTGCCCAAATATCATTAGCAAAGTTTTTTTTTTAAATTTAATATGTGAGATTTAAACGCCCACGTTCACTTATAAAATCGTCTCATTTCATCATTAGATTAAGATATTAATTTTTAATTAACAATGTTTAGAGCATATATATATATATTAATTAGTGTACTGTACTACTATATTTATTTATTTATTTATAATTTTTTATGTTATTACTATTGATTGGAAAATGATATAAATTATGGATAAATATTAGATAATATGATTTCAAATAATTAAGAATTTGGTCCCCTCCAAAACCATGTACAATTCCTTCATAACTATAGTAATAGTGGTCGTAATTTTTTAATTGATTCTTAAAATTATATTTTTTTCTCATAAAATTCTATTTACTTTATAAAAATATCCCTTCACATTTTTCGAAATTTTATTTTTATGCAAAATATTTACATTTAATTAGATCCTTTATTATTTTAAAATTTATTTATTATATATATATATTTCATATTTTTCTTTTTAAAAAATATATAAAAATTCTCAAGATCTTTAATTTTTATTTTTTATTATCTCTATATCATATTATAATTTCTATCTAAATATTTTTATATATAATTATGATACTTAAAAAAATTTAATATTTACGTAGAAAAAAAATTAATTTTTAAGTTTTCTTGAAAAATTTTAATTTTTTACGTTTTCTTGAAAATTTTATTTTATTTCTTGTGTTTATTTTTTACTCTCTAATTTTTGAAAGCTAATTCAGCACCTGAATGTATAAAATATTAATTTAACTATTTTCATTAGACTTATTCCAAATTATGGACCAGTTTTCGTTGTAATTATGTATAAGAAAATTTGTCTTCCAACAATGATGGAGTGATTAGTACGTCACAAGAGTGTTCTAAATTAAAATATTAACGTCTAACTTGAAATTATGTACAATAAATAATTAAATAAATAAATAGTAGGCCCTGACATTTCCTTTCACCAATAAATTGTAAGCCCCAGCATTTACTGCTCAACAACAAAGTAGGGAGATGAATGCCTAATTTCATTCATTGCGTGTTAATTGTATTAGTGTTGATTGACTAGGTAGTATATGCAAGGGAAAGTTATTGACCAACTACTGTTCAATGATGAAACTTAATTTTCTGAAATTGACATTTATAGACTTTTCTTCAACATATTCATTATAAAGTTGTTTGCATTTGTTATTTTTTAGCCCTGGGTAATGAAAAATATTATTGCAAAGATGTTGGGTTTAAGGTTAGTGATGATATTCATTTGTCAATGTATATCATCCACAATAGTCCTTGAACGTGTGGGATTATTGATATTCCATACCCATTTGCAAATATATAAAGCGAGAGATTTTTCAACATTTAATATTTATAATTTTTAAAAATTTTTATAGATATTATAATAATTTTATTATAGATTAATTTCTCTCATAGTCAATAGACTTTTAACTAACACATATTATGATCTTTAAATTTTACTTTTCTTACAAAAATGTCATCAATTTCAGTTAACGATCACATTAATATAATTTTAGCATTTTTCTGTTGGTTATGCTAATGACAATCCTATTTGGCGTGCCATGTCAATATTTTTTAATTCACCACTTGTCACATTATTGCACACTCAGCTCAAACACTCTCTCTCCTAGCATTGGTTAAACTTCTCCCTAAACTAAATATTATTTAATTTTACATAGATTGAAATTGATTGAAAGAAGATCTATATAACATAACTCTTAGGGTTTTTTTTCTCTATCCTCATCTCAATTCACACAGGGTTGAAGGTTGTAAACCCTAACTAATCAAAGAACATACCTTTCTGTTGTAGCACAAGATGTCATCAAGCAACAATGCTCATGTTGAATATGTAATCCTTTATTGTGAGTGTGGATTAGAAGCTCCACTTCTAACTTTGTGGACGGAGGTTAACCCTAGGAGGCACTTTTATAGTTGTCCAAATTATGGGGTGAGTGATCTTGGTAGAAATCAATTTCCATGTTGTGCTATATTTGGGGGAAATGGTTTGTAGTGTGAAATTTGGTTGTTTGATATATTGTTTGAAATATCTTTCACCCTTTGCTCTTTCGGTTATGTATATTGTGTTTAATATTCTAATGTTGATGTTGTTTGGGTGTAGACTCCACGAGGTAAGTGTCATTGTTTCATTTGGGTTGATCCAGAATTCCCTAAGAAAGCAAAGAATGTAATCAATGCACTGATTAGGAAGATTGACATATCAGAGAAGGAGAAGTCATAATTAGAAAAGAAACAGAGAATGATGAAGGTCGCAAGGGTTTATTTATAGGCATCCCTCTTGTGGCGTGGTGGCTTTCCATGCATAAATAATAGCATTGGTGGTTTTAGCAATTAGAATAATTTTCTTTTTTGGATTGTATTAGGTTTTTAGGTTGCTCCACATTTTGTAGGGTATGAAGAAAATGCCAAATGTGCTATGTTATGCTCTTTGCTTATTTACCAATGTTGTTATTTTAATTTAATAATAAACTTGTTGTTATTTATATTTGGTTAATTGTCATTATGTTAAGCAATAGTGTGACATTATTTATGTTAATAATCCTTATCTTCTTACTACATGCAAATGGACATTATCATATAGATAATAGTAGACAAAATAGTAGTAAACAAAAAGCTAACTAAAATGGAAGTAAACCCAAACTAAAATGAAAGTTACCAAAAAGCTTTATGAACCATAAAAAAAAATGTTTGAAAGTTCCAAATATGACATTAAGGATAATTCCATTAATTGCTTAAGATAAATACAATGAAGTTTGATGGGAATAACTATCTAGTCTCGTAAATTTGATTTCAATAATAAAAAAAAACAATGCACATTTTGTTTCAATATTGAATCAACAAAAAAAAAAAAAAAAATAGTCTGTTGAAGCTGTCCAATGCCAATTACAGACATTGTTAAGTATTACATAACAAAAAGCATTGAGTATAGCTGCTATTGCTGCTATATAACTATAAACAAAAACAAAAAACAAAAAACAAAAAAAAAAAAAAATATGTGTTCCATATGATGCAACCAACAATTTTGCTACCAAAAACTAAAATAATTGGCAATTGTTCACTTCTTTCCTCTCACTCTTGCTTGGGGAGATATGTAGTATCTTGTGGCTTCAACTGCTCTAGAATCTACATTGCTATTACTTTCTTGGGTTAAGATCACATTTTCTCGGCTTAGACTGTGGTTAAACTGTTGTCTTGGACGTGAACTTCCAGTGACATCACTTTGAGTAGGCTGAGGATATGAAAATGTAAATAACATAAAAAATAAGGTCATTACTGCAATTAAGGTAAAAGATACTTTGCATAATTGTAATATGTTGAAATAAATTTATACCATACTGTCAAAGTGGTTTGAAACATTAGTTGCACCAACAATTGTTGAGCTACCACCTCCCCCACCATATGGTCCAGCCTGCAAAAGTAATATAATTATTAAATACAAGAGCTGTTAGGTGAGAATTAAAAAAACAACAACATAATATTGTCCATTAATTATCTAGGGTTTCCTCCTCTATGGTTTTTTTTTTTATTATGACCAATTTGGCCACATACATAGTATCTCATACTTATCAAGCCCTTCCTTTTTAACTTTTCTTTCTCTGCTGCTCTTTCAACTTCCTCTGCCTCCAGCCTTCTTTTAGTTGGCTTCCTACCTCTTTTCTTTAAAACTACTGGTGGAGGAGTGATTATCATTATTCTATCACACTTAAGCCGCATACTTGGGTCATTAGTAGGTACTATCGTGTGATTATAAACTCTTAATCCAGTCTTAACATGGTAAAAAGGATCAACATATGATTATGGCTCCTCATTCTATCTAAATATGCAGGAAATCCCATGTGCACATAGGATTCCAGTCAAATCCCATCTTCTACAGGTGTAGGTATGCTTCTTTAAATCAACCACAAACTGGTGTCTTTTACTAAACACTTAAATCCTCTTGGATGCAGCAAATGTTGGGAAATAATCCCCATAAAGTTCTTTGTCTTGTCTATTTTTTTTTTTTTTGGATTTTGGGGCATAAGATTTTTTTATGCTTTTTCCTTCTTTGCAATCTTTCTCATAAGCTGATTTCTTATCATCTCTAACATTGTCAAAATAGGTCTTGTTTTAGCCTTCAGAATATAAATTGTTGAGCAGTATATCACACTTTTATTTATGGTTTGAAATGTGCTATGCTCCAATTTTCACAGGGCCTAGCTCTCAACCACTCTTTACACTCAACAGATTTTTTCTCAACTTCATCTAGGTAAGTCTCTAGCTAACTCATATATGTTGCTCTAGCACAGTTCCATAAAAGATCCTTGTACTCTTTACCCCTGTAAATGGACCTCATGTTGTGCTCAGCATTAGGGAACATTTCCTTGATAATGCTCACCATACCCTAAATATAAACAACAGTATACAAATTATTAGATCACAGTAAATAAAAATTAAATATAATGGGATTTAATTTATAATAGCTTACCTTTTATCTATCTGACATTAATGTCCATTGATTTGAATTGATTATTTGCAGGTCATGCTTCAACAGGATAAGGAACCGACCCTAATAATCTTTGTTCTCTGCTCTCACTATTGCGTAAGCAATAGGATATGTACAATCATTTGGGTCAATACCCACAACAGTAAGGAGTTGACAACCATACCTCCCTTTTAACTAACAACCGTCCAAACATATCAATTTTTTGTATCCACTAATAAATCCTTCCCTCAATGATGCTAAACATATGTAAACACCTTCAAATTCCCTTTTTTCCTCCTTAAACTCAACAGTGGACCCATGATTTGATCTCAAAATCTCAAGCTTATAATCATGCAACTTAGTATACTGTCTCATCACCTTTTATCTTTTGGACTGCATAATTCCTAGCCCTCCATGCCTTCATTATGCCAATTGTGTACTTGTAATATTTTTGAACCTTTACAATGAAAGAAGCGATTAGCCAGTTAGGATTCAATATGATTTCTTCCCAATAATGGTTGGCTAGCCACTTAGCAGTCAGATGAAAGTTTGTATATACCTTCCCACATTTGTGCTTCAAATTCACTATTTTGATATGAAAGGTTGGGTTATTTGTGTGTTTAGTATCTTGTTTTGAAGCATAGATTCTCCATGAACAAGTCTCTTTTTTGCATAGTTCCTCAATCCTCATTTTATCATTATATCTAAACCATATTTGGAACCTATTCTTAATGCTCCAATTCCTAACAACTTCCTTCAATTGACCCCCTACCCTTAAACACCATTCCAACAATAAAATGAGGGTCCTCCATATCCCTATCATAAGTGAATTGAGGAAATCTAGGTCTATCCTCATTTTCAGAATCATTTTCAGAGTTAAGCTCATCACTAGGAGTATACTCAGACTCCTTATCAACCTCATTATTACTAATTTCATCTTCAACTAGTAAATTCATTTGTTTAAAAGTACCCTTTGGCCTTCCCATTGATCTACCTAATATGTTCATTCTCAGTATACCTCATTGATCTACCTAATATGTTCATTCTCAGTATACCTTCATCAACATTATTATGGGTCTCATTCAATACCTCAACTAAGTCTGGATCCTTGTCAGGTATGTCATAATCTGGATCATGTACAGTCCCATCATCATCATCATCAATTGTTGCATCATATTGAGTATGATACTTCATGTTGGATATACCAACATCAATAGGCTCTACATGTTGCATTCTGTCTTCTACAACTAATTCTTGCCTCTGTGATGGTTGGTGTATAGCTGGTTCAACTAATTCTTGCCTTTGTGATGTCTATAATATAGTTGGCTCAATTGCTTCTTGCCTCTGTGATGTTTGTTGTATAGTTGGTTCAATTGATTCTTGCCTCTGTAATGTTTGGTGTATAGCTGGTTCAACTAATTCTTGCCTCTGTAATGTATGGAATATAGTTGGCTCAATTGCTTCTTCAATCTGCGATGTATGGTGTACTGGTGGCAGGCATGCTTCTTACCTTTGTGAGATCTACTATATTGGTGGCTGAATTGCAGCAACATTACCCCTCATAACCAATCCACCACCCTTTCTTCCTTTCACAAGTATTTTCTTCCTTCTATTTTTGCCTTTGCTCATATCCATATCCTTTGTTATTTCCTCAATGACAACTGAATTTCTTATATGTTGGTTGATTTCAATGAACAACTGTTCATCATGTATGTGTTCCACATAAAAATCAATCTCACCATGATCAGTACCATAGAGTGCCATCTCATAAATATGGAAATCCTTCTCAACAGGCCTCAAACCATCAAAATAATATTTTCCAGGAAGCCTATACCAATATCTAAGATTGCCTCTTACTCTTATCTCTTGTAACACTTCATCAATCCGGATTGTAAACAACCAATCAGCATTACAATTCCATATAAGATGCTCTTCACAATCAATATACGAGTACTCACTCTTAATACCATTCTAATGAACTTTCATTGTAAAAGTTCCATCTGCATTGTTAAACAACAACGTATTATTGCCAAGTATATCACACTTTGATATATACTGAAATATCATAAATGTTCATTATGTGCAATGTAATAACTGAAAGAGTGTTTGACTTAGTCTTTTATGAGGTAAATAACTAATTTGGAGTTAATTAGTACAATTAATCCTAATCTAAAATATAACCCCAATTTTCTCAGCCCTAAGCCCTAAACCCTAATATTTCAAGCTCCAATTAAATATACACAAATTTGCAGATAATTTTCCATAAAAATCCACTAAATATAATAAAATAGTAGAAACCCGTTATTCAATTTCGTCATAATACAAAAAGAAGAATCATTCATCCATTATTCCCATTCGCATAATACAGACAAAAGCAATATTGGCCTAATAAGGACAAAAGCAAGTTGTTTTTTACCTGGTTGTTGTCCCGCCATTGATAACATTGTCTAGCAAATTTACTTTGTGCAAAGCAAATTACTTTGACAAACCCACCTTGTATTTAACGCTTTTCACAAAGGATATACTTTGATCCTTTATTAATTCTACCCCACCTTCTTTTTCAGAATTTAAGTGGCAAACTTTTCTGTCCAAATGCACACTATATGTATTAAGTTAATGGGTATTAATAGATTCTATTTGAGAAAGAGCATTTGAGAGAACAGAGAGAGAGAGAGAGAGTTGTTTATTTCAAGTCAGAGAATGGGTAAAAGGCGGGAGAAGATTAACCCACGCAAGGTGAGAGAGTGTTTGAACTGAGTGTGTAATGATGTGGCAAGTGGTGAGTTGAAAAATACTGATGTGGCGTGCCAAACAGGATTACCATTGGCATAACCAATGGAAAAACACTAAAATAATATTAATGTGACCGTTAACTAAAATTCGATGATATTTTTATAACAAAAGTAAATTTAAAAATCATAATGTGCATTAGTCAAAAGTTCAAGAACCATGAGAAAAATTGACCTATTTTGTTATATGCAAAAAATCAAATGGAGCGTATTTAAAATTTTTAAATTATATTTAACCACTTCCTTTATTTATTTTTATAAATGATATTAGCATATGCTTTTCTTTCTTTTTTTTTTTTTTTTAGATAAAGCACATATTTTTTTCTGTAGTAAAAAACATAATCAATTAAAAAAATTTCAAACCTTTAGAAAATTTATAGTTATATTTAGATATTTAAAAGTAAACTATTTTCCTTAAATTTTAAAATTTAATAACAATTATATTTATTTGATTTAAACTGTGAAGTTGAATTTGATGATTAGCTTAATTAATAAAATAATAAGTATATTGGATTAATTTTTTATTTCAAGTTAGATTAAATGAATATAATTACAACTAATTTTTAAATCAAAGTATATATATTCTATTTTAAAAAATTTGGACACGATTATTTTGAAAAAAAATTACATATTATTTTATTATTAAGCATTAATAAAATTATAAGTGATATTTATTGTCCTGTGACAAAATTTATTTGAAAATTAAAAACTTAATATCAAATGATATAAATTATGGATAGATAATATGAATTAAAATTACTATGTATTCGATGGCTAGAGGAAAAATTTAAGAAAGTTCATGGGCCTATATATAAGTAGACTTATAAATGGTTAAGTGTTGGAACCCGCTTGCACAAAACCAATTGATTTGTGTTAAATCCAACACCCACTCAATTATAAGTTCTTTATTTATACTTGCTCACAAATGGACCAGCTGATATCTCTTCTTCACTTTCGGCCCGGATTGACATCATCATCAATCCAATAACTATAATGGGAGCTCGAACATAGATCTCAGGATCTAATCCGTTTGGGTATGAAACTCTGATACCATATTAAAGTCTAGGACCCATACATAAGTGGAGTTATAAATTGCTAAGTGTTGGAACCCACTTGTACAAAATCAATTAGCTTGTGTTAAGTCCAATACCACTCAATTATAAATTCTTTATTTATTTTATTAATATTCGATGTGGGATATTTTTTCCAACAAAATTATATTCATTCGTCTATATTATGTGTGATATTTAAATATTAACTTAACACTTTCAGTCGAACTTCTTCCCAGATCATGAACTAGTAGTCGTTGTAATCCGTATGAAGAAATTTGTGTCTGTCAACAATATTTAAATGATTGGTGCACCCTATGATGATATTCATTGTAATTTTGCTAACGATAGTTGTTGTGATATTGTATCAAGGGGTTTGTCTTTCTTAATAGTGCTCAAGTGGTTGATGCGCCTTATGAAGATGTCTTAAATCAAGATATCAATACTTAATTTAATAGCACTTTTTTAGTCATAAAAAATAAGTAAATAAATAAATAATAACTATGAATTGTAATATCTAGAATAACAGTACTTAGAGTGCCAATATATGACGATAGTCACTGTGATATTATATGAAGAAGTTCGTTTCTTACGATAATAATATTCAAGTGATTGATGTTTTGTATAAAATTGTTTATATAGGGATTTCAACTTCTAACTTTGAAGCCTTATTTTTTTTTATTAAAATAAATAAATCAAAACTATGAATTTTACCTTTGACATTTTTTTTTTCAACAATAAATAGTGATCCCCAACATTTACTTTCAACAATAAAGCACAAAGTATTTATTTTTTTCAATTCTTATATTTTTCTGATATTATCTAATATAATTTCTATGTTCTACAAAAAAAAATTACAGTAAGGAGATGAATGGTCATTATCCCTCACTGTGTGTTAATTGTATTAGATTGATTGACTCCCAAGTATATGTAAAGGGAAGTCATACTGATGGGAATCATTCTTAGAATGAAGGTGTACGACTCCTATGGTAAGATACATCACCTGAAATCAAAGGACTGATTGGAGACCCATCGGAATTTTTTTGGCTAGAAAACTGTGATACTTTAAGTCAATGAGCCATCTTTTGAGAGAAATTGAGCATATATAAGGAAAAGAGTGTTGAGAGAAAGGGAAAAAGGAAGAGAGAGAGAGAGTCTGAATCCTCTTTTAATACCTTTCCTTTGGTGGTTATTTTATTCTTCATCAGTATCTCTTACTCTCTAGTCTGATCTGAGCATCTCGAGCAGTGAGTTTAGGGAGTAGTTTTAATGGCTTCGTGTCTTTGAGCCACTGATAATTAACCTCGCATAGAGGAATTACAAATTTTCTTACTAAAGTCTTCAGAAACCGTGACTCACATAGATGTCTTATAATGTATCTTACTGATGGAAGTGTTTAACAATGCCTTGCTTTGTTGGAAGAGGTCTTTAAAGAATACGCCTCGCTGAAGGAGGTTCTAGAAATTTACCTCGTCTAATGAGGTAGGACCTTGAGAATAATTTTGCTTGCTCACGAAGGACTTTGATAATCTAGTCTTTATTCAAGGCTTTAGCTTGTTTCGCTGCTCGAAAACTTTTATGCCTAGCCAAATGAGGATTTAGATAATAATTCAGCATTTTGAATTGACTTTAATAGATATGCCTTGTCAGATGAGAGCTTAGAAATCCTACCGAGCTTTCACGAGGTCTTCATGAGATACGCCTCTCTGAGTGAGAACTTAGAAATCTGCCTCCCCTAATGATGATTTTAATAATATCTTGCCTCACTCATTGAGGACTAAAAGAATAATGTGCCTTGCTAATCGAGGACTTTAGAAATAAACCTCGCTTAACAAAGTCTTCATGATATATACCTCTTTGATGGAGAACTTAGAAATTTGCCTCGCCTAATGAGGTCTGCACGATATATACCTATCTGATCGAGGGCTTATAAATCTACCTGGCTTCGCGAGGTCTTCTAACATATGCCACTCTAATCAAGGACTTAGAAATTTACCTCACCTCGCAAAGTCTTCTGATATATGTGTCACGTCCCCACTTCAGAGATATTGATGGTCCTAGAGTATAGGAAAGCACTCGTAGAACACATATTCATACACATTTACACATAAATATGACATATTATCGGTTAACAATAATTTAATATCTCAAAATCAAACCTGCATAAAAGCACTTCTAATCCACCCTTAACCTCACTTCAATATTCATTTCATAACATTCTCATATTCATTAAAATTCATATATTTTCCTTAAGCATATCATGTCATAATAATAGCCATATTCATATTATCAAAGATAATAATTTGTTTACAAATACACATTTAAATACATATATTTATATCAACCTCATTATGATTCAATTTTATTATACATTAATTCATATGAACATACCACTCTAATCCTCTAGCCATGGAGCATCTAAAACACTCAAAATAGACTCCAAAATGAAGGATTTTACATTGATGTGGAGAGTTCCAATTTGGAGAAGAAAGAAACCTTTAGAATCACTTCTATCTATTTTGACCCTGAAAGATATTAAATAAAAAATAGGTGAGTATAAACTCAGTAAACAATAAATATACCACCATACTTGTGAGGCTAGGTATTTCAAGCTTAGCTCACAAGGAAGGTCTTTGGTGTAATTTGCAACAATAAATAAAGTAACGAATATGAAAGTATAAAGATAAATATTAACAATAAAAATTATAATGTACAAATAGAGAATCATGATAAAAAAATTCAATAACTCGTAAAAACAATTAATAATTTTATCATATAGAGATAAGGGACATAAAATCGGGTCATGCCACAAATAAGAGTATAGGCTATTTATTTATAGAATACTTCTTTCACTTATGAAGTATAGGCTATTTTTAGGACTACTCGTTTACATAATTACATAAATTCACATAATTGCATAATGTTGATTAGACTTTATGGCTAGAATTATTTTTTCCTTTGTAGCTAGGATCCACATGAATTATTATGCACAATGTCGATATATTTTAACCTCTTATCCTATCTGTTGGGCATTTCTGTCGCTCACCTCATAAATTCATATAAAGCTTCAAATTACAATAAATATAACACCATAAGAGTTCATGTAGAGTAACATTTAAATTATAGACAATTCAGCCACATTAAGAAAATAAATCATATATTGAAAATTATTTTAATAGATATATAACCAAATTGAGAATTCAATATTGCAATGCAAGGGAGGTTCGGCCACATCATGAAAAAATCAAAGATAATACCATAAAATATTAGACTTCTTCAAATTGATCATGAAAGGTACAAGTATTCAACTACTCTAAACATTCAATAAAAAGGAGCAATAAAGGGTTCAACCATCATTCATTAAAGACACAAATAATCAAAATATGGCTTAGTGATCAAGAAAATGTCAAGGAAACCATTATAGGGTATTTGGCCACTGGGTAATAAAAGAAGATACAGCCACAAAAATTCATTTGGAGCCAAATACAAGTATAATGAAATATTTACTACTCACTTTTGCTATTAAAAATTAAAAATTAAAACCTAACTTTTTTATTCAAAGTAAGTCAACATGAGAACCTCTATCAACTTTACCACATCCATCATCCTTTTTTTAAGCTACAAATTCAATTATATTTAATTTAGAACCTATATAACACATAATTTGAAGGAATAAACTCTATTTGAATTAATTATTTTCTAACCCTAATTCTAGGTATTACAACTTTGAAACTCTAACTCCTAATCCATATATATTCATTTATTTAACTGAAATTCCCAAAATTACTATCTTTTTTATACATATAACTCATAAAAACTAAATTTAAGTTAAAATATAGAATTTACCTTAATGAAAGCACCAATAGCACATATCCTTTCTTTATTGAATTATCCTCATTTTCACCTCCAATCTTGGATTTAGAACTCCTTTTCACTCTTTAAATGCTTGATTTAGCTTGAAAAAGGACCTCAAATTCATAGGTACATAAATTTGTGTTTAGGTAGTAACAAAAATGGAGGAAGAAAATGAAAGGAAAATGTAGAAAAGGGAGGGGAGAGAGTTTGATCAAAAGAGTAGGAAAAATAGTGTAATACCCTAGAGTTTTGACATGGTTACTAGACATTTTTCTAAAGTATCGGTCCGATAACACCGAAAATAATTACACAGCCTAAAGAATTAATACAGTATCAAATCTAAAGTTATTTAATACAGACACATGAGTAATAAGAGAACTAAAATAATGTTATTTATTAGTAAAAAGAAAGAATGAAAAAGTGTTATGAATGATGAAAAATCAATAGAATGGCTAAACCGTAAATAAGTGTAACTTTAAGGGTATTTTTAGAAACTTACTGTCTAAAACTTAGAATTGGACTCAGAGCAATATTAAATGATAGAGAAGCACAAAATAAGTTATTTTATTCCCCACATTGATATTTGATTCCAAATAGAAATAACAAAATTAATTACAGAAAGTTATCGGGTAAAAGTGCAAATAAGCATAATTTGGGGACTTAAGTGTAAATACCCAAAATTTGGCATATAAATACTATGCTTTAGATATTTTTCCAACCATTTCTTCTTTTTCTTATTCTTCTTCTTCTCTAGGCCAAACCACCCAAAGTTAAACCCACCCAAATTTCATGCTAATTTTGAAGGAAAAACCATTAAAAAACCTAATTCCAACCTTATTTAACCTTGTTTCACTAAAATTACATCAAAACAACAAAGGAAAATTGTGATTTTTCATCAAAGGGATTTTGGCCACTTCATCACCAAGTAGTAGGTTGATGTTTTCTTCAATTATATGGTTTAGATGGATGATTTAGATGATGAATGAGTTAGTTTTAGCAACCAATTGCATCAATTTTTACCAATTGATAGAAAATCTCAAATTGAAACCCTAAATGCATTATGTTTAATACCAACTCTTAAATTAGTGTTATATAATTCTTAATTTAGTTAGAATAGGCCTTATTATGGTCATTGAAAGCTAAATAGATGATTAGTTTGGTGTAGATATTGAAGAAAGACATAGTTGTGCATTTTGCATCTTATAGAAGTATTTGGTATTCAAGGCTAATTTTTTGCTATCTAAGCCATTAGATGAGTTCAATATACTCCATTTTACATGTCTAATAAGTTAAAATAAATTATGGAAATGAATTGTGAAAATCACTGCTTGGCCGAACCTAAAATTTCATTTTTCTCTTTGAAAATTTTCTTATTTTACCATGATTTCTCACTTGAAATTGATCCTTAAATTATTGTTTATCTTGATTTTTGAAATGTTAGTTAAATTGTCCACATTGTAAACCCTTGAATTGATGTTTGGGGCATTGCCAAATTTCCACCAAAACCATGTTTAATTGTTGCTTAAATGTTGCACACCATATGTTCGATGAAATGCCTAAACCAATTTCCTTTCTTTTTTTACCTTAGCCAATGCCATTGTCGCCAGCAACATTGGCTACCCAATACTGCTAACGCAAATGGCATTGGATGACTTTGATGATATAAACCTATACCTGTTTATTGCAATCATTGTAATACCTATCATTAATAACATAACCTATATCTGCTTTATTGGAAACACCGATTGTTTTCATACTGATACTACTGTTTACTACACTGTTATTGTATCCTATGTATTGATACTATTCCTATAATGTTATATATTGTTTCCATTGCCTTATATGCTTGTATTTGACAAAACTACCTGACCGATAGGGTAGTGGGTAAGATCCATCGGCATTGTGCATAATGACCCACTGGACAGCGTTAAGTGTCCAGGACCCTAGTTGGGAAGGGATTTGTCCTAGTCATAAGGCCTGGCCCGCCTTATTATTTTACTGATACTGTTACTGGACCCTTATTCTATCACTTTTACATACAGACTTGACAGTTGATACCATTATTGACACTGCCTATTTATTTAATATTGGTATCCTACCTTATGGTATTGGTGTGCAATACCTACTTATTGATATTGATTATTCCATTTCTTTATTGTTACCTTACCTTGCATGTAATATGTTGTATATTGAGCTCACTGAGTATTTATTACTTATCCTTTAGTGGTTTTTAACTTTTCAGGACAGGGGCAGTGGAGTGGTTCCCAGATTCTTCCTCGAGGAACCATTATATTTTTTTGTAATGTAAATACTGTGATATTATTGTATTTTATTATAATCTAGACGTGCTCCATGGTTTGTAAACTCCTAGTACTTATTAATATAGACTATATGGAAGTATGACTGTGTGATGGGAAATTTTAATAGATTGATATTAGACTATTTTTTTTTTTATTTAAGTATGGTTGTTAAATGGAGATGATTATAGTATTGGTTATAAATGTGTAATTGAAAAAATGATACTGGTGTTCTATAGGTGTTGGATGTCTCTGAATGTTTCCGCATCCTAGGACCATCATGCTCCGAATCCAGGTCATGATAGAGGTAGTATCAGAGCCTAGGGTTACATGAATAGTATATAGGTATAGTGTTAATAAGACATAGGATAAACCATGGAGCATTAGGAATTTTTGTCTCATCTTTTCCTATATTCATCATATATATTTATATTCTGTGATACTGTACTGTACTAAACTGTTGTTTTGTTTCTTATAATGACTGAGATGTTAGAAAAGGGGCGAGAACGTGCTACATAATCAGAATATGATAGAATCAGGGAACCTAGCAGGTAGGCTGAGGTGGCCTCAAATGAGTCTTTGGTTAGGGAGGAAAAAGAAGAATCTCCCCGATCCTGATGGAGAATAGAGGATACCAGGGGTAGTGAAGATCTATGGAGAGTAGAGATGATGCAAGGAATGATGGAATTATGCTGAAAATCCTAGAATTGAGAAGGGAAAGGCAAGCAGTGCCTCCTCATATTGCACAAATTGTACTTTCTCCACCAGTACCAGTACCACCTACAGTTGTTCCTGGTGAGCCTATAATTGTCACAGCCTAACTTTAGACTATGACGGTCCTAGGGTACGGGTAATGTCTAAGCCACCAGTACCTCGAAGAACCCATGCTTTTACTTTTATATTCATAACTTAACCTATGATATATTTTAGGTGATAATTTTTTTTTTTTTAAAAAATCATATTATCAAACATTCATGTAGAAAAACTGACAGAGTTTCCTTTGTAACTCTGACTTAAGCTATCAGCAAAACATATAAAAATACACTCCCAATATAACATACATCCCCTTATATCCTCCATTGATCAATTGCAACTCAAATGCACTTCAACATTTCCATTCATATCATATTGCATATACATATCATCTCAAATTCATATATCATATATAATTACAATATATACATATCCATGTCATATCAATTTATCATTTTATCATTTTAACATTTTACTTAAGTCAACTTTAACCTCTATACACTATATACCAAGGAATTCTATACATAGGAGTGACCTCAATATGTACATCTGATCCAAGGCTGGAGATGGAATAACTAATGGATAACTGCCTCACTGAGGTCCTAAAATTATAGAATCACTGAAATGGGTGAGTATAACAATATACTCAGCAAGTCATTCTATATATATGAGTATGCATTAATATTCATGACAGTCACATCTATTCATTAATGATCTGGAAACAGAAATGCTAACAGTAGCATAATGAAATACATAGCATGGATCATAATGCATATAATATAACAGGATGTCTGTAACATATCATATATCATACTGTAGCTTCATTTCATCACATATCCCCTAATCAACCATGGCATAAGGAATATTCTTACCCTCCCTAGCAGGGGCAATAACATAAATCTGTGATCACAGCTGATGGTTTATTTCTACACCATCGAAGTAGTCCTGTTATAGCATATTATATGCAAATGTCTTATATAGCATAAATATATTAAATTAAGTCTCAAATAGGAATTATATGGTGATTTATATCAATAATAGACCCAAAGAAAGGGTTTGGCATATTTTCATATTTTGGCCCGTCGGAGCCCAGTTTGCGCTGCCACAACTGGCTCCCAAATTACGGGTCCGTTTTCATTTTTCAGGCACTTTCTGGTTTTCCTTGAATTCAATATATACATAGCAATTTCTTTATGCTAATATCAAGTACATATATATAAAAGATGATTGGGCTTGGATTCAGGTCAAAAAGCCTTTTAGATTATATTTTATAGCCAATCAAAGTTTGTACCAAAATTAGGTATTTCGGTGGCTCCATTTTAGGTCAAATTGGCATATTTGCCTAAATGTGGATTATTAATGGTTTTTCAAGCAAGTTTATCATCTCATATGCATAAATGCATGACTTATGAATGTTTATGCATCAAACATATATATAGACTCACCTTATTCACAAACTCCACAAAATCACTCCTAGTGGCCTAATTAGCCCGGGACTCCCCGTCCGCAGTCTTTATCTGGGACGATTCTCCCATAACATTCAAATTTTCCTTATAAGACACATATCCATCAAAAATCATATCAACATACATATTATGCCACATTAAGGCATAATTAAGCATATAAACACATAAACATACACATTATGCATATATTACACATTAAGCACATCAAA
>CANXYC010569662.1:0-19522 GCA_948193065.1 Aleurites moluccanus | reverse complement strand
TAGAAAGCCCTCTTGTTTAAAGCGCAACAACTGAGACCACAGTCTACCACTGGCAAGATCAATCTGGGCCTGGGCACTCCTCATGTCAATCTCCTCACCAGCACCTCCAGTAAGGTCCACAAGAGCATCCTGGACAAGCCCGCCTTCCAATGCCTCGTAAGAGCCATGTAATTTGGCATATGCTTTCTCCAATATAGACACCCAGAGTTCATTACCTTTCCTGCTGGTAGCAAATGCAGGTTTACCTGGTGACTCGCATGGAATCCAATCATCAACAACAACTGGAACCCACTCACCCTAAAAAGAAACCACAAACCAGAGAATAGAATTATAAAGTCAAAAACTACACCAATAGGGAAAGGATGGAATTGCTACCAAGAAAAAAATAGCAATAATGAGGCCTGTTAGTATAATATATCATTCAGCTATCTTTTCATTTCTTTTCTTTTCCTGATAAGGAAAAAATTATGATTAAACAATACCAAGGAAGTGCTAACCCTATGCAGAAGCAGGTGCATATACAAGAAAAGAATAAAGATCATTCTTTTATGCACAAAAAGTTGTCCAGGAGATCAATGTCCAAGTTTGTGATCATCCGTCTCAGCAGTAAACCCTTCTTCCTCCACTACAGAATGTCCTATTTCTTTCCCATCAAAGAGCCCAAAAAATGCTAGGGGTACAAGGATAAGGTACAACTTTTCCATTTACAAGCAAAAATGTCTACACAAGCCCATAGTTCCTCCTCTACTGACCATGGCACTGTCTCGAAACACCCAATAAGTAGACAAAGTTCTGGACCTTTCTGGCCAACTAACAGAAGCCTCACAAATTCTTCCACATAAATATCTAGTAATTAACATCTTTCCCCTGTAGTAATTATCTCAACAAGAAACTAGGCAACAGCAGGAAAAAAAAAAAAAAAAAAAAGTGGGTAATGGAAGGTATTCAATATGCAGAGAAAGTAAAAAGTCAGGAAAGATTAGTGCAAGAAATGGAGCAGTGGCAGCATCTATTGATATGAAACCACCCTGCTCCTTTAAACACTGGAACCAAGACCCAGAGCTAGCACTGTCGAATTTTTAGTTAGGAAAAGCAAATTGAAAAGAAATGCACTTGAGCTACAATGGATGAACGAGCATAATCTCACTAGTGTGAGATTCAGTCAGCTCCTGCACCAAAAGTCAAGCTTATTGGCAAAGCTAATTACCTAAGAGGACTATAAGAAAATTCTCCATCAAAAAGTACGCAAGGATTATTTTGACAATACAAGGAACTTTCTCCAATTAATTTTTCATTTCCACAGTCTATTCAACAACACTGCTGATTTTGATCTCCGTTCTGGTTCAATAGACTACAAAACTGCAGATTTTGAGTTTGTTTCAGTTTTGTTACTACAACCTCCTACTGCCTGAGTCTAGAGGCGCCATGAAAGGGGCTCACCCGAGTAAAATGAGGCAACATGAAAAAAATATTGAAAAAAAATATATATATTAAAAAACACATCAATTAGAAACATAACAATAAAGATAAATTAGTAAAACAGAAATACTCATTTTCAATCCTCAATATAAAAGAAATTGCGGTAACCCTATTTTTTTTCCCACTTCCCTATTTTCTTTCTTTTTCAATCCCTATTTTTTCTCCCTGATATTAGTTAACGATTTTTTGGTTTCCTACCATTTAAGAAGTCACTTTGACAACTAATTGTGGTAACCCTATATTTTTTTTCCCACTTCCCTTTTTTCCTATTTTTTCTCTTTTCCAATTCCCTATTTTTCTCCCTATGATATTAATTAACGTCTCTTTGGGTTCCTACCATTTAAGAAGTCAATTTAACAGCTAACTCTCACTAATAACTAATTTGGCATACAAAAAAATAGTTCTCACAAAAAAAATAGATAAAATTCATTTAAATAATGAAGCGCTCGCCTCATTGTGTAGCACCTAGTTCTGAGGCGAGCACCTAGGCAGCGCCTCCTTGAAGGAGCCTCACCTTAGCAGGTGTACGGCGACGCTGAGGCAAAGCGAGTGCCTTTAATAACACTGGTTTTTTTTTTCTTACACTTTGGCTGCTTTTGGTACCAGAAGACTGGAATGAACTGTATAACTCTGTATTATCCCTGTTAGGTGCACCAATTTGACAAAGACAAACAGATTCTTATCTGACCCATATGCTCTTTATTTTGTCCATTCACCCTCCACTGAGCAAGCATATCCCATCTCATGGGAAAAAAGTAATAAAATTTATATTTCAAAAATCCCCCGAATGGAAAAGAATACTATAAATAGAAATTATATGCCTTGAATATCGTAAATTGAAAGAATTTAATTTTCTAAAATTTCTCATTTATCTTGAGAAAAGATAAATTTGAGCTACAAGAACCCGATGATGGGAAACGGAACAGGATTTCAAGAGAACAAAACTCCATCTACAATAAGCTCTATGCACAAGGTTGAAGTTGATATTGATTTTCTAGAAGATGGAAAGCAAGGATTTGTGAGAGTTTTGGAAGGTTTTCAGGTAGAGGTATAGAGAAGGGGTGCAGGGAGGAAAAGGGAAAAAGAAATTATTAACAAACATGTTTTCAATTTAGATTAAAAGTAAAAAATTATGTTTATTCACTTTTCATCAATAGGGTAAAATTGCAATTATTGAAAAATTAGGGCAAATTTGGCAAAATTGAAAGATTTGGATAAGATGGCAAATGCCTGAAAATGATTTTTTTTTTTTTTTTATAATCATTGGACCATTAATTATTATGCTTCTTATATATATATAAGCCGTAACAACCAAAAAACCTAAACTTATTCACAAGATTGCACTTGTACCCAAACCTTTTTAAATCCCCTAATGTACCCTGATTTGCTAAAATAGTTGCAATTGTACCCAAAGGTCAAAATTAGAGAAAAAAATGGTAGTACTTTTCAAAACGCCCCTCTACCTTCTCCCTTAACCTCCCATACAGTCATCTTTCTCCCTCCTCTCCTCTCTCCACTATTGTCATCCATGGCCCACCTTCACCACTAGCACTATCCTTATCACCACCCTCCACCATTTGGTAGGAGTTAAATTCAAAAGGTAAAACAGCATCAATGATCAAAAGGTAAACAACGTCAGTGAGGCTGAATTTCAAGACAATATCTGATGTTCAACGCTAACGACTGATCACCATGGGATTAGCAGGGATTGAGAAGTTCTCAGGAGTTTCTACATGGAAATTTTAAGTGGCAATGCAAACAATGATATTATAGTGTCAGTGATGTCTATGGCAAACTCCAACAACTATGGGTGTACGGGTTCAAACATACCAGTAATTTGAGTAGGGAAATTAAGCCATCAAAACTTGAAGAGTTATATGCAGTGGGTTCAGTTAGGTGCCAATGAATATGGTATTAAGGCTATGAATAAATTGGGGTGGTGAATGATAAAGACTATCTTAAGGCTATGAATATATTGGGGTGGTGGGATGATAAAGACTATCTTAAGGCTATGAATAAATTGTGGTGGTGGGATGATAAAGACTATCTTAAGGCTATGAAGAATTGGGGTGGTGGGATGATAAAGACTATATTTTAATGATTTGATTAAGATTTTGCCACATGATTTACTTCTTGTTGAGGACAACAATGGTGGTGGTGTAGATGAAAATGGTGGGAGGGGAGGGGAGATCATGGGATGGGTGAGATGTTTGGGGAGGATGATAAAGGGTGTTTTTAGGAAAAAAACTCTTTTTTTTTTCTCTAATTTTGACATGTGGGTATAATTGCAAGTAATTTGATTAAATTAGGGTAGAATAGGCTATTTTGGAAGGTTTGATTATAATTGCAATTTTGTGAATAGGTTAGGATTTTTTAGGTCACTAGGCCTAAATTATATTCTTTTGGCATATTTTTAGGCATTTTCATTATTGTTTAACATTATGGTGCTCAACTAATTATTTTAAACAAAAGATAGGCTAAAGGGTAATATTGTTATTTTTGCACACTGTCCAATCCTATCAAAGATTATCACATATAAAATTGGATAATTTATTTTTCTTGTACTGCATGCAACAAATAAAATACAAGACAAATATTTGTCTTATTTCATCCAATTTTGTCTGGGCTCTTGCACCAGATACATATATCAATAGAGTACAAAAGACAACCCTCTATTTTGAAAATTAAGTTCACAACTTCGCATAATGCAAATTCAAGTGCTTGTTTAGGATCTTTACTTGTATTTAACTTGCATAAGTTAAAGGACTTTTCTTATTACACACTACCTTAATAATGAAAGGGTGGTTAAACTACATCTCAATGCCTGACATTTTCTCCATCAAAACTAAAGATCAGTAATTAAAAACTACTCTTCCTAGGTTGCAAACCATAAACAGATATCAAAAACAAGAACTAATACAATACATATTATTTTTCCGCAAGGAAATTAAAATAAATTTCTATTGGACATTAGTCCCCCTGAGTAAGATTGCAGCTACGAATATGGTTTTTCTAATGCTAAATTTATGTACTCATCAATGACATGAGAACTTGGGACTGTGAGTTGTATGTATCACAGAGAGACATTATGCATAATTTACCTGAATGCAGAAGCGAACCGTGTAGATTCCTTCCTCATTGTATTCTGGAGTAATGATAACTTCTGATATTCGTGATACCTCCGTCAAAACAGCAACCGCACTTAAAAACCAACAATCACCTAAACGACCCTATTGCACAGACAATTAAACACATTTTTAGCAATTTGGTCAATTAAACAAATTAGCTCTAAATAATTATGAATAAATCATGCATGACATTAATGAAAAAAGAATTGCATATCATGCAGCCAAAAGCAACCAAACCTGACAAACATCAGAGGGATTCGCAGACCCAGAAAATAAGCATGGGCAGGAATCCAGATGGTTTTCCTTAACAATTTCACCGGGCCTCATCCATTCAGATACAACCTAGGTTAGAAATCCAAGATTAGGCTAGTGAAACAAAGAAAACACATAAAGCAAGAGGCAATTTCCAAGTCAAGAAAACCTGCCTGCAACTTTGAAGGGGGATTTTCTGGATCTACATATAATGATTGATCATTTGGAGGAAACTCCTGATCAGTAAAACGTGTTTCTCCCCTGGATGACAGGGCTTCTTTGACAGCCAACTCAACTGAAAGCATTCGCTGATTGATTTCTTCTTGTGTTTCTACCCTAGGTTTCCTGAACCTCCTGGCAAAAGAATCCACATCTACCACAACTTCACGATCTGACCTCCTTTTCCTCCCGCTTGAATATTGACCATCCCAATCTACATCATCCCTATCATATATATCAACATCTGCAGGATCACTATCCCATTCATCAACCTAAAGGAAGCACATGAAACAACAATTGGTGAGCAAGTTCAATAGTACATGCATTTTATATTGTATAAAGTAACTGTAGTCACATACTCTGGGAGGTGAATCTGCCCATTGCCAATTATCTTCAGGAAAGTCAACCATACCAAGCTCTGTTGAGCCAATAGCAGTGTAAAGAGAGGCAATCTCATCTTCAGTTAAGCACCTTCCCCATAAAAATACATCCATTATGTGCATTTTAGACTCAGCTCCTTCACTATCTGACCTTCCAAATGCATCAACGTCCGTAGGTGGTCTAAAACCGACCCAAACTTCTGTCCCTAGGTCCCAAATGCTACTACCAACAGACAAGGGTAGCCCAGTTTGGAAGCCATCAAAGCCGCCATCCAGATAGCAAGTTGCCTCACCCAAATCAGCATCAACTGTCATTGTCACAGTATGCCACCTAAAAATAACCGTATAACTTCAATAAGCCACTATATCGAGACAAAAGGTATAGATTATCAATAAAATACAAAATAGTCAATTTGTCGCCAGTCCTAATCACTGTTTAAAGATGAAAATATTACAGGAGAAAGTACACATGCACTAAGATCTGAAGTTTGAAGTAATTGCAAATGCAAAAAAAAATAAATTACAAACCTTCCATCTGCAATACTTGTGGCACTGATACTCCACTCCTTTGCAACAGTTGACTGCCTATCACCTTTTGTAATCAATCGAAGCCCCACTTGCCCAGCCTCAATACCTTGCTCAGCACCAGCAACCAGAATTTCCCAGCAAACCTTCTTTTGAAATTCTGTGCCTAAAAGGCACACTGGCCCAGACTCAGGTTGGATCATCACTGCAATAGAAAAGCTGACTTTTCGAGTTTGACATATGCTGGGATCTATCTCACCACAATGCCTCCCACTTGTTGTCGGTTCATCATCGAGGATGCACATGGCACCAGTAATTCCCGTCTGTCAATAACATTAAGATTTAGTTTATTTACAATAAAATCCGCTCAGTTTTTGCACCTAAATGCAGTTATCTCTATCATAGATCAAGAACAAAATGGATGAAACTGAACAGGAATAATATTTCAAATAGGAGAGAAAATTAACGCAATAAAGATCCCAGTTTAAAACATCACGATAAAGTTTAGAAACATATGAATATAAAAGCTAGTTGATAAGTAGACATTGACACAGATTCACAATGAATCAAGAAAACAAAATAACAATTCAAATCTGGACAGAAGCTTGATCATTCAGATTTGGAATTACAAGGCTTGAGGGCTTTCATGTTAGTTCTCTACAATGTGTAGGCTAATTAAATTTTAAGTTCAACGCAGTTAGCAGTCACTTTATAACTAAGAGAGTTAGTTTTCAAAGACTACTACATCATCAGGGTATAGCTGCTTGCTCAACAGCTTGGAGGTACTTCACCAAGTGCACACCTCACTTACTCTACATGTAGGGCCACAAACCTTCTTGCAAAAACAATTAAGCTTCCAGATTAACATTAGTGAAATTTCATTTCTTTAAGTTAGGTGGAGATGCCATGCTGCTTGTGTCTGATACATATGTAAGGGTGATGCCTAAAAATTCTAGCAAGTACTTACCATGAAAAGCATTATGCAAATGTTAGGTTAACTATCTGTTCTGATTTCCCATTCAATTTCATCTCAACTTTGCTAGTCTCATAAAGATCCATCCCTGCCTCCTTAGAAACCAAACACAAAGGTCCTCATATTCTGAATGTAGGATCACTGGACTTCCTATTTTCAGTTCTCACATATCAAGTATTATGAACTATTCGCCGGAAAATAGAAGTCCTGCTCTTTAATCGATCAGTTTTTTACCTAGTTATTACACCAGTTCATTCAAATTGAACCCAAGAGCTTTGAATAGTATCTGATTTGGTTGAAACTTTGCTAGTAACTAGCACCAGGCTTTCATAAAAGCTACTGTTGCATCAGTTGTTTATAAGTTCTAGGCTTTTCGGTACCAGTTCAGTTTCAGAATTCAAATCTAAAATTGTTTTCTTCCTACGACACTCTTATAGAGGCTGATGGTCATGGAGGTATTCTCTAGTCTTCTATTATCTAGTCAGGCTAAAAGGCATGTCATCCATACATTAAGAAATGCCAGTACTACCCATTTGTATGATAACAACACAAGGAGCACAAAATAAAGAACTCTCAAGAATCCAGATACAAGAAGGAGGTGTTGTCAATTTCATGCTACAAAACCGGTGCCAAATTAATAAAAAGCATTAGAATATAAGATCAACCTGAAGAGCTCGACGAGCTAATTGAGCCATGCGTATACGACGGGCAATGCTTGAAACCCTCTCCCGTGCAAAAGAATCACTGAGAACAGAATCACCTCCTACTGCACGCACTGCAGCTGTCATAGCTGCTGCTTCCCTGCTGCCAGCATTAGGAATAGAGGAAATCAAAGAAGCTTCGATCTCCTTCCACTTGCGTTCTTCCTTCTCCAGAAGAGCCTTCCTTCTTTCTTTACCTCTGCCTTCCTCTTCACGTCTTTGCATTAAGATTTCCTCTTCTATCTCCTTTTCTCTCAAATAACTGAACACAAAGTATATTTAGACAGAAGAAGAAAAAATAAATCTTGCACGTTGAGAAACAAAAATAAATACGTGAGGACGTTATTACCTTTCTTGAATAATTTCAAATTGCCTACGGTCCTCTGGCATCCATTTCTTAATTTTCTTCGCACTTAGGTCTGAAAAGCCTATGCTATCAAGGAAAAGCCTCAAGCGCACCTCATCCTAGTGCATCATGAGTACATTACAATATCATCTTACATATAAAGCAAATGTAAAATGCAGGACAAGAAATTAGCACTCTCATGTACCTGCACTCTTTCGGCTTTAGCAGTCAACCCAAGCAGCAGTAATAAATAACCACCAAATCGATCCCACATGTATACCCATTCAGTATCAATTGCCTCCTCCAAAGCCAAGATCCGTGCATGTGCACACATTTCCCTTCTGTGATTAAAATCACTGGCTGATTCACGGCAAAATGTCCTGTATCTCATTCTGCAGAAGAATGATCCTACAACTAGTTCCTCATTTCTCAGACGATCTCTCAATTTCACGACATCATCCCTAGGAAGCACAAGGTTTCCTGCCTTATCCCGTGTAGCAGTGGGATCTCCAACCAAAAGAGCTGTAGAACTAGCAGATCTCTGTGGAGCCGAATAAGTTCCAGATAAAGCATTTCTTGTCTGCATGATGAAGAAAAAACTTTCCACATTATGCACAAGAACTAATACTAAACCAATTTTATAAAAGAATTTTGTAGTGGTCCGTCCGGATAGATGATCATTTGAAATTATTGTGGATTTGGATTTGAATTTCAGAAAAAATAGACATGATGACAAATTCCAAATACCCAGTCATTTTAAATGACTAGCTATCCAAATGAACCTTAATTGATTTTCAAAATGATTTATATAACAGAACCGCAGGAGGGGGAAGTATTTTTCTATGATGGTATGAAATATGTTTTAGCAAAAATGCCGATCAAAATATGGATGTAGCTATGATTAAGCAATAGCATCCCCAAACAGAACACAGAGATCATAATGTCATCATTATTGAACTTCTTTACTAGTGGTCATGTTTATGATGGAACATTCCACATACCATTTTCTTAAAGCCTCAGTTGATTCCATATGTTTTTCCATTCTTAAAAAATATCAGTCACTCTTAGAGAATACCAGTTAGGAATTCACAGTTAATTGCAAGTGTTAACTATATATACTCTCTAAGCCATCAAGATCACACCTCTAATTAATGACTCTTTTTGTTTTCATTCTCAATATGTAATGACATTTCTCCCCATAAATATCTGTCCTACAAGCCATTCCACGACTGAAGAAAATCAAATAGTGTGCGGAAAAGATTGAAAGAAACATAAGCTTATTTCCTTTATCTGAATCAGTTGCTGCATATGCTAGAATGGCAAACAAAGTACTATATTTGAAGTCACCAATGTGAATAAATGTTTCAAATTCCCTCTTCAAAACTCACCAGGAAGACTAAGAACAATAACAAAAGGACAGTTTGAGATCAAATCAAACACATACCTTGGTGGCAGATCGTGCAATTGCTTGAACAATAGTATCCTTGCTGAGAAAATGAACTGCATCTTCCATCATCTGGAGATTTAAGTAAATGTTATCAACTTAAACGGATGGCCATTTCTAAAAAGAAGTTATGTAATTTCTCCACATAAATCACATCTAAGACTAGCACAATAGAAAATTTTTGTAAGCAGGCAACAAAATGAAGCAGCATGAGCATTAAAATATAGAAAAATCAGGACACTAACCTCAAGAGTCAAGCATGGACGAGAAACAGCAAACCCAAAGGCTACAACAAGTGTAATTGCAGAGACAGCAGCACCAGCAAATGGTGGATAAATTTTTAAACTAGCAACGACACCCCAGCCCTCAGTTGCCAAAGCAATCCCATAAAGCATGAGAAATGCAACGCTGTCCAGTGGTTACATTAGATGTGAACAACAGATGAAGCATTTTTGTGTTTATCATACATCAAATGCTAATAAAAAAGAAAAATGGAAAAGAGATAGAAACTCACGAACAACTGAGGGAAAATGAGGAAACAGAATAGACGAACAAACCTGACATTCTTGCCACAATCTGCATGAGCATCATATACATATACAGGAAGTACTCGAGGTGAATAAACTACAATTGGCGGTGAGAGAAGGACCTACAGGAGATGCAAGAACACACATACACACCCGGAAAAAAAGGTAAAAAAAAAAGTTCCTTTCTAACACAAAATGAAGAACAAACAGAGAAGAAATCATACACAAAGGATCAAATTTGAATGAAGCAAATGCAATATAACTTACTGTCAAAGCTCGTCCAGCAAGAAGGAACAGAAATGAAAAATAACCAACAGATGCTCCTACAAATGGTTTACCTGACAAAGAAAGGTAAAAGCATACTATCATTACCACTAAAAAGCGATGTATTTTAGCCTAGAGCTGTGAAGGGGATCTATCCGTGATTAATAGACCAAGCAAGTTATACAGGTTAGTAAATAATATTGTCTTCACCTTGAAACCATCCAACAAGAAATGCTGCCAAGCCCAAAAGAAAAGCAAGGAAACAAACAAAGAACATCTGCATCCTGGTCAAATAAAAATTGTTTGAAGCCCAGTGGTGGATAACACCAATAGCCAGCACCATCAGGAGAAGAACTAAAAGAAATGCTACTCCTATCTGTTGCAATTGTGGAAAGCCAAGTTAAATATGCTAAAGGGGATGATAATTCAGAAACAACAAAATAAACCTAACTTACAGTCCATGGCTTAATTACAACTATAACAGCAGCTATTGCACCAAGCAGAAGAAGAAGACCAATAGTAACAAATATATATACACCTTGAGAGAGTTTCCAACCATCATCTTTCCTGAAAAGAAATTCACAGCAGATCAAAAGCTGGACAAGCACATATTATATTATAAAGTTCCGATATCTGAAAATGAATAAAATATCCAGTCATAGATTCAGAGTGTAAACTTTAATTACTCGGTAAATTTATAATCTCACCACTTAAGCAATCCAGAGCAAAGGGAGAGCAGTGCCGGAATGCACACAAGAGGAAGCAAGGCAGCTAGAAAATCACCCTTTGTTGGAACCTGATCATCCCTAGATTTAACAACTTCCAAATAGGATGTACCGCAAAATGCCACAAGAACAACTACCAAAAAGCAACACCAAGCAAAATGATACATGTTTATTATACAAAATGATAACTCAAATACAAACATCAAAATCTTCAAGTATAATCATGAGTCAAGACCAAGCAGTAGATAAATTACCTGCAAATATCCCAACGCATACAGCAGAAGATAGGGAAAACCGATATGTTGCAAACCATGAAACAATTGGCAGCACACCTGTAACCACTAAAGCAATTGCAGAAGCCATTGCCCAACCAAGGTACACTGATGATGCATAAGGAGAGTTAAAACCTTTTGGGTCGTTAACCCATCCCTTGTACTCTAACTCATCTAAAGGCTTCACGGACACTATTGCACCCAGAGCCAACACAGATCCAGTAAATACTATCACACAAATTATAAGAACAATGCCCTGACAGGGTGAAAGATATAATTAGACTCAAACAAAAGGATTAATGTCAGAAAGCATTTGGTGAAGAGATAAAAGCATATAATTGTAAAAACTTAAAAATTAAGAAATTTCTCTATTAGCATAGATTTCAAACTTGATAGATCTTGCAAATTCTTTAAGCATTACATAAATAAAAAAGGAGAAAAGAGCAGTAAAGGGAAAAGGAAGGAACAAACCTCCTTTGTCCCAGAAGGGCGACGATCTCCTGCAGGCCCAGTAGATTCTACCCGTTGAACCCAAAACTGATAACCATTATGAATCCAAATAGGAATTGCAACAGAAAGACATGCCACCATTAGTGGGACAGTCAGGGATAATCCCAGGAGAACTGATGATTTACTGCAGAACAAGCACATGTATTAATTAATGGATAATAAAGTGTAGGACCCTTCTACATAATTAGCAAGGAGAACAAGTCCCCTCAAATTGAAAAATATATGGTTCGCATATTTATCACAGTTGAGAAACAAAAAAGAAAATTAGTAATTTGCATATAGACTTGTTGATCACACAAATTTAAAATTCTAAACATAGAAAATACATAGAGTAATAAATGAAGTACCGATGACAATAAAATTTTGGAGTGTTCTATAACATCCAAGAATTCAAATTTTTTCAAAATTGATGGACCAAGATTCCACCAAGCCAGAACGTGATATTAAAGCAATCTCAAATGACAGCCATTTTTTCTGCAAGTTGAATCCTTTGTTGGTTATTGGATCTAAAGAATATCCCATATATGCAATCTTTCAAGTTTACTCACCTTTTTTTTTTGTAATATGAGAATACATGCATCACATATCGGACATTGATAAACCAGAAAACATTCAACAATGACTTCTCAAGAGCAAAAGAGAACTTTATAAAGTGATAAACCACAACGGTAAATATGAGTAACCAGAAGCACTTTTGAATTTCATTGTAATCAAACTTGAGCACCAAACACAAGATTCAGGAAACACGATGGCACGAATAATACAAAAGCCAATTTATTACATATGTAACAGCAACTCTGGACCTTCAAGATGAAATATAAATCTTTAATGCTTGCATGTAATTGCTTCAGTTTATATAAAATGAAGAAACAAAATAGACTAATTATGTAAGACAACTCTATTCCACACAAAGAAAAAAAAAACTACAAGTTGATCAAGGGATGCAATTGAGGACACCAGCTATTTTGTTTATCCATTCACAGTACAAAGAAAAAATAGCCTGCAGATTGAGTAAACTTATCCAATTAAAATAATAAGGGCTGATGAATTGGAAAAACATTGCGCTCTTATAAGTCACCGAGTTTACTTCAGTTTTAATTTATGTAATCTGGATGAAGTCAAGAAAATTCAAAGACTATTTTCTAGTCCTTTGTTACTTTGGATTTATATCACACGTCTATTTAAAAAAATAAGTTGCTGGTCAAGTACTTTAAGTACAAGCACAATTTTGTAATTTCCAGTTTTGCTAGAGTCTTGTCCAGATCTTTTTGGGAGTCCCGAGTTTTATTTTAGAATCATAGTTTGAGTCCTTCTGGCCAAGGGATAACATTATTCCATAGTACATATATAGCAAAGGAAAGAATGTAGCTTTGAATACTTAAAAACAAGGGTTGTATAACATGCTCGCAATTACCAAAACTTTAAAGAGAAAATCTCAAATCATGTGGTGAAAATTTCTTTAGCATACTTGAGAGATGAGAAAATATTTAGCAGTTGAGAGGCTGAAATTAAATAAAAACACAACAATCTAATCTAGCAATTAGGAACTGAAGAATCAAGAAATAAAAGATTGAACTATTATGACGTCTCCAAAATACCGTGAGAGCGAGAGGGGGAGCGAGAGTTGGAGTTGGGAACTTAGGATTCTAAATTGGGGAAATTCAGAGACTCTGACCAAGGAGGAGAGAAGAGAATGAAGTTTTAATTATGACTAAAAACAATTTTTATGACAACCAAAACAATAAAATTCTTTCCAAGAAAAAACAAGAGAAACATAGGGTTAATGTTTCAATAAAACATGAATAACCAAATGCCGGACATGTAAAGCTTCTAGTGGTCGAATTTCCCCGCAGACCGCAGCAGTAAAAAATAAATCAATAAAAGGCAAGTCATGAAACGATTAGTAGAATTCAAAACCAATCCCAAGGAAAATCACATACTTGAACAAAAAGTAAGCATAGTGCATGTTATAAAGTTCTCAATTGAATCTGTATTAATTAGCATACACCAGAGCATCATTCATGAAGAACAATACACGTACACCAAAATAAGACAGTGCACCAAAGTGTAACATGATGAAAGTAAATGACTAAAATATAAATGTACTATGTTCAAAAGTATAAGATTAAGTGTCATACCCCAAGAAGGAAAGCAGCAATCCAACACAAGTGCTGAGCAACCAGGCGATAAAACCATACTGAAAAACAAAGAAATTTTGAAAGAGAGACAAGACAAATAATTCTATTAATGATCCCATGAATTCACAAACTGGAAAAAGAAATAAAGCAAAGAAAGCTAATGGAAGAAAGCAATTGGTACAACATAAATATGTTTTTTTTTCTCTCTAAGCAAAAGAAGAAATAAATTGACACAACAAAAGAGGCTGCAAGGAATGGACACATTCACATTACGTGTATATCATCTTTAACACCCCCCTCCCCCAAAAAAAGGGGTAACAATCTTCCACAATGAAGAGAAAATTACTTCTCTTTATTAGTCGCCAGAGAACCCCACATTCTAAAAAGCCCTTAAATTCCTCTCCCCCATGGTTCAGAAATTTCTAATTGACACAAGATAGGGCAATGGTTTTTGCCATAAAATCTGAACCTATACAAGTTCAACATTTAGAATAAAATAAAGTGAAAGAGGGGCAGGAAGCTGCTATAATAGCAGATTTAATATTGTAACATCTACAAGTGGCTTCCAAACACAATTTACCACTTCAAAATATATTTGTTCTTAAAAAGCTTTAGAATATATTTGTTCTTAAAAAGCTGGTAACATTGAATCCAAACATGAAATCAGAATGCCTGGCATTCTAAAATAGTCAATTGCTTCCAAAGATAACGTACATCTGGATATAACAGTGCCAGTGGCTTTTCAAGTAAATCCAGAACCATGTCATAATTCAAATTCATCCATTTCCAAAGTTAAAAGTTGCAACATCCAATAGTATCTACCTTGCGTGGTTTTGATGTCATGGACATATCTTCTGCTTGAAGAGATCGAAGAAATGCCATAATTGAGCAGACAACTGGAGATAATAGCAGCACCGCAAAGCCAAACTCAAACTGCAAAAGTATTTCGATAATATCACCAAATTTTCACAAAAACTTCATTTACTATAATTAACCAAATGTAAGTCTTACTCTAAGTAACGAAAACTAAAATGTGCATTAACACACACACACACATACACATATATAGAGTGAGAGAGCCCATCATTCACCTGTTGATGCGTAGCATTCATAATTTTAATTGTCTTGGGGCGAACAATTGCCACAATAATCGTTTCAACGATGAAGAGGAAACTAAATAGAACCCATGCTCGCTCCGGAGTGCCTGCTATATGATGCAGCACATATCTAGACAACTGAAGCCACTTTTCAAGCCCATGAAGCCTTAGTTCTTCTGACAGAGAAATTTGGTTAGGCATTGTATTGTCAACACTATTTGAATCAACAACAGTGATATCAGTATTGTCACGATGATCTCTATCAGCATCCAAACTACTCCTCTGGAGTAATGCCAGGATAGTTGGATCCAAGTTTTTCTCCTTCAACATCACAGCAAAATTTGGATCCAATCCTTTGTTTTGCAATAAACTAGTCAATTCCCTATCACCCTGCCTAGCCCTCTTTTTAAGCACAGATGTAATCCTAGGATCATTCAGCCTGTCTTGAAATGCAAGAGCGAGAGTTAAATCTAACAGTTGTTGATTAGCAGATGTAGATGTGCTGGACTCACAACCTTGGCTATCCAGACCGCTACTAGAGCAAACTGCAAGGGAGTTATTATGTTCAAAATTTTTATCCCCAGATGTCCCAGCTTCAGGTTCTTGAACAACTGAACGACAAGAACTGCTCCGAAGTGCTAAGCTTGGCCTTCCACTGTCTATGCTTTTATCACTATTTATCCCCTCTTGAGAACTCACAGTTCGACATAGAACAGCATTATTCCAGTTATGAGATAGAACAGCATTATTCCAGTTATGAGAATCAACTGTGCATTGTGCTGTACAATGGCTGCCAGATTCAACAATATTACCAAGGTTACCTGCTTCAACACTACTACTATGTTTTACACTTGAGCCACAACCTTCAGAAGAGCTGGATGAAGTGTTCTGTTCTTTTCTGCGAAATCCCTCTCTTAGGCGAATCACTGTGCTCTTTAAGGCATCTCTTCTAGCAGCCAATGGGTTTGTAACAGAGAAATGGCGAGAAACAGCGGCACCTAAAAGCACAGATGCTACAACTGCATAACTAATACAATGCCCCAAGTACCTGAATAAAAAAAAAAAAAAAAAAAAAAAAGAATAGCAACCGTGACTTAATAGTAACCGAAACCAGTAAGGCTACATTTATGCTTGCAACAATGTCTATGACAAACCAGTAATGCACGCCAAAGCAAATGAGGAAAACCCTGGATGTGCCAGCAACAAAAAGTGCTACAACACGGCTTTGAAGAAGCTGAAACCCATACAAGCAGGCCCCCATATTCCAATCTATATCACAGTAAACCGAACTAAATTAGCATCTGAGGAATAACTATATAATTGGCATAGACAGCAATGCAACCTGGACCATGTACTAATACAACTATTAATGAGATACCAAGGATAATAACAGCAGCTGATGTAATGGCTCCAAGCCAGCGTACTTCCTTTGCTGTTAGACCATATAAAATGGAGTAGACAAGCAGAATTACAAGTGACCCAAGGTAGAGGAGGCCTAGATGTGAAGCCCTGTAATAGAAAGCATAATTAGAAGACTGTGGAGAGCAGAAAGACAAAACAAAACAAAACAAAAAAAAGTTCATTCAAAAATATTACATCTAAACATATCACATCAATTAGACCAAAGCATTTGATAATTCTGAACCTAGAATGGTGTTGAAAGATTTAAAAACAGCCTTCTATATTTAGAGGATCATACACCTACATGATTATCATAAAGCAAGCAGTACGATAAATGAATCAGAAATCAACAGTAATCAACTGAAAAACAGTGTGTGCCCTCTTCATTTATTGCCCAGAACACAATATGAATGGAGCTTACCTGCTAGATTGCCGAGGATATAATTCATTGGGATCAGGCGGTTCAGGTAAACAAGCCATGGGACCCATTTCTATACAGTCACTGTAAGCAAATTTGTATGCCCTGCGCACATACTCATCCACATCTAAGCCATTCCCTGCAGGTATCAATAACAAAAGTATTAATTATATTATAACTCAACTCAACCAACCCTTAGTCCCAAATTAATTGGGATCGGCCATATGGATTATTTTGTTCCATTACAAGCGCTCATGGGCTAAATCTGCAGAAAGATCTAGAGTAACTAAGTCATCCTTAAACTCCGCCTAAGCATAAGTTTTTGTGTTTAGCCAGTCTTAATCCCGGATAAAAGAGGAGAGTTGCGATAGGTGACAGCCAGCGTAAAATTTTGTCACATCTCATGATTATGGATTCAAATGACATTAATTATATTATCAAAAAAAAAATAGTAATTATACAATTGATTGCATCCTCAAGGCTTAGATGTCATGCAATAATATTATCGAACTTAGAAAGCATGGAATAATATCATCGGAATGCAATTACAAATCTATAGCAAGAGAAGCAATACAGCAGTAATACAGCATCTACTGAGACAAATACACCAAATCTTACCATTAAAGACCATTCGGCAAATGAAAAGCATGTTGATTGCCAAAGCAATTGCCGAAACACCAAAAAAGAAACCAGAGGGTGAATAACGCTCTGACGCATTTTTACCAGCTGTAACATAAACAGCACACAGCTCATATGCACAAAGTAGAGCAACAGCCAGAAAAAGGAGAATAGCAACTGCCCCTGTTAGAAACAAAAAAGATGTAAATCAGATCAATAGTAAGAGCCAAGGAGTAATCAAAGGACAATGTATCACAATAATGTGAAAAGTCAAATTATGAAATGATAAAAAAGCAAACTTCAATTAATTCCAACCGCAGCATGTCAAGATGTTCCAAAATAAACAAGAAACATATAACAAAATGAAATTTCTGCTTATGATAAAATCTGCATTTATACTAATGTGGGACTTCCCACTCTGAATACACCTGTTTCATGACATGTAGGCCCATTAGAATACAATGAAATAACTGCTGGGCAGCCCAAACAGACAAATGGGTCTAGAAATGGATTAATAAAGCTTAATACATATGAAAACTGCTTCTTGATGTTACAAAGTTGGACTTCCCTCTCTGACAACGAAAGTCATCAAAGAGCATATAAATGTGATTTTCAGAATAATGTTTTTAGAGAGGATATTTTATCCCATGGACACCCTCTATGGAGGACTACTGGGCAGGTCTCAGAGTTCTCAAGGGTGCAATAGGAGCAAATAAGAAATGGAATCTAATAATATTCATAAATTATTGAAGTCCTAATACCACCTGCCAGGATCTCTCAAATTCTTGTTTAACATATAATAGGAAATTGAGTTTAGGATGCTTCCTTGTGTGATAAGGACAGTGAATCACTGAATAGCAGCAAACAATTGCAAGGGATACAGGACGCAAGATTCAGGTTTTCAAGAGTAGGCATACAACAGTTTTAGGATTGGGTTTGAGATTTAAGTCAGATTGAAGAATCACCTTTTCTCCCGTGGGACATGGACAGTACAATGCTAAACCATGCAGTGTCCTATGTTGTGGCTTGGTTCTCATTCCTAATTCAATTTCTACGTGGAACTCAGCTTTTTAGTACTTCGCTATCATAAAAATATCTAAAATCTTGAATGGACATCAAATTAGCTTTTATATAACCAGCACACTCATCTCACAGTCTAGTACAATAATTTTCTTTAATCTAAATCAAACTTAAAGAAATAAATACATAAATTTAGAGTGATATACAATCCTTGGCTGAACAAGCAAGGAGACTGCAGCAAAAAATTTAAGCTGCTTCACCACAAAATCTCTCTTTCATTATATCTGAACATTCTAAGGCTGTTCATAAAATAGGAAAACAGTAAACTTACATTCACAAGCACACAAATTTTTAGATCAGCAATGTAACAGATTTTCACTATCCATCTTATATTTGTATTACACCATCATTTTGGAAACTTGTACAATTAGAAGAATGCATGTGGTATGGCATGTTTTAATTGAAAAATACAACATAAACACATTATTGAGAAGTAAAATGTCAATCTCAGACACCAGAACCATAAGCTATATGTAAGTTCCAAAATATACATGCATATTACTTCAAAAAATTATTTTAAAAAAAAATACATCTTTCTAGATGGAAAATAAAAATAAATTATTAAAGACATAGAGGTCAAGCAAATACATACTTGAACTTTGCCATTGTGTTCTCGACCAAAGCATGATTGAATAGAATGCCAATAGAAGAGCAGTACCAGCCATTATTACAGCCAAACCAATTATATCTCGACCCAATATTATTATTAGCCAGGAGCCCCACATGATAAGAACCAGAATTGGAGATATAACGATTATCCATGCCGATAGAGACAAAAAATAACATAGGATACCCAGCTGAGGTCCTTGTAAAATATATGGCCATTTTCTAGCAAAGATCCAACTGAAAGTAGAAAACCCACCAAGGATGAAAAGATGAAAATTTAAAAATTATCAAAAAGAAAAAAAAAAAAAAAAAAAAAAAAAAAAAATTTTAAATTTATAAAAATAAAAAACATTAAACGGATTAAAGCAAAAAAAAAATTGGAACATTTGTTGGGAAAAAAAAAATTAAAAAAAAAAAAA